>SSNR01000216.1:134747-327211 GCA_006937965.1 Callopanchax toddi
CCCCCCCCCCCCCCCCCACACACACACACCATAAAGCAAACAGTCTCCATATCTCTACCTGTGCTCCACTGCATGGACTCCTACTTCAGAAAGTGAAAACAGAAACATCTAAACGAACCAATGAGACAGGGTGGAGGCTTATGAACCGAGCTCTTACCTCTCACATTGCTCTCCAGTCAGTGTGTGTGTGCTTCCGCGTGTCGGCTGGCTCTGTATGTTTATGCGTGTATTCAGACAGGCCGCGACAGCAGACCCTTAGGCACCGGCTGGACCATTCTCAGGCAGGCAGGCAGGCAGATCACAGCAAGGCAGAGCGACTGGCAGAGGAGAGGCAAGCGAGGGAGCGAGTGAATCAGCAGCGAATGAGTGGAGGAGCTGTGCAGAGCTGAGCACCACAGAAAGAGAGAGAGAAAGAGAGGGAGGGAGAGAGCAAGAGAGAGAGAGAGAGAGAGAGAGAGAGAGAGGAGTGTGTGTGTGTGTCTGTGTGTGTCGCAGTGTTGTTGGCTGTGTGTGTGCTAGTGTATCCCCTCCCCAGCCTCTTGAAGTGTCTGAGCTGGGCTGTGTGGAGCTGTGCTGAGACGGACTGGGCTGTCTTCACTGAGTCCCCAGCCTCTGGATCGTCTGTCTGCTGCAGGGAAGCACTGCTCGCTGGGCGGCAGTAGCAACAGCTGTGGAGGAGAAGGAGGGGGAAGAGGAAGAGGAGGAGGAGGAGGGAGATCTGACTGCACTGAGCATACAGATCCTGCAGTTCCCTCTCCCTCCCTCTCATCTACACTAAAGCTGGCCACGCCCCCCCTAAAACAACACCAGGAAGTATGGGCTCAATTACAGCAGCACTGCCCTTGCTTATACTCAAAGAGAGGAAAGAGGCAGAAGAAAAAAATATAAAGCCAAGCAAAGGCTATGCATAGCATCAACAGAAAAAGAGAGAAGTCAGACTGAAGCTCGTGAAAGAAGGGTCCTAAAAAGGCAACCGAGAATAGGGAGAAAACGGCAGCTGGAAAGAATGAATAGATTAAAGGGTGTGGAGGAAACAACTATGGAAAGATTTACAGAGAGTGTGTGACAGATGAGGTCTGGCTTCTGTCCGGCTTTATTCTCTCCTTCATATTGCTTTACTGCTGTGGCATGCAACCATCAGCCCAGCCTCGCAGCAGCTCGTCCTCAACAACATCAAAGTCAACTTAGCAGAATCAAGCTGCATTTTAGCACTGCACTAGATATACCACTACTTCCAGGTATTCAGAGTCATGTTTAAAAGCTAACCTGGATATGATACTGTATATAACAACCAAAAGATACAAATCAGCACACACTTCTTTGCAGGTCAGCAGCACATTATGCTAGAGTCTGAGTGAGACAGCAGCTACTGACTCTCCTGTACTGCTGTTGACACAAGGCTTTTAGTGCCTCAACCCCTGCAGTCTGGGAAAAGTCAGAGGCTAAAGGAGACTCCAAAAATTGGATTTGGACCTGATGCTGCAATATCCGGTAGCTCAGGAGATAGCGGACCTGGCATCTGCAAAAATCCTTTCAGGTTTTTAGGTGTGAGTGGAGTTTTGTTACCGATTATAAAATTGGCTCATTTCATTTGTGGCGATGAAAAGAAAATGAGAGTGTGGCTTGCTGAAAAACATTTTTTTTGCGATATATTTTAATTTAGAAAAAATTGATGCAACTAATTCAAGTTAACTAATTGAACTTGGCTATAGTCAGAACTTAAAACGCCTTTCAAACGAGAGAAGAATCATCTTCAAAAGGGCGGAAAATGGCAGCATGCACAAACACAGCGGCTTGGTGCTCTTCCATTCAGTGTTTAGTGTGCATGTTTGTAGCAGGCTATAGTGCACAGCACCATGAAAGGACCAGTGACTGGTAAAAGCAGAGGTGGTGTGTTATGTGTGTAAATAAATAACAGCTGGTCTACAAACAGTGACTGTAGATGGTCAGTGCTCCCTGAACCTGGAGTATGTTACATATATAGTATCTCCCCAAAGAGTTTACTGTGGTCATGATCACTGTTTACATAGCACTGGATGCTAATGCTACCTCAGCCATCAAACCTTTACACCACAACAGTCAGCTGTCCATGCATCCAGATGCTGTGCATATCATTGGTGGGGACTTTAACCATGTGGATTTAAAACCTGTGCTCCCCAAATCTCATCAGCATGTCAAGTGTGCTACCAGAGGAGTAAACACATTGGATGAAGTCTACATAAACATTTAACAGGGCTACACCACTACCACACCTGGGTCACTCTGATCACACATCACTGTTGTTAATCCTGGTCTACATCCCACTCAGGAAACTTGCCCCTATGACCCAAAGGACAGTTAAAACTTGGCCAGATGGAGTTTCTCAGCAGCTGCAGGACTGTTTCAGACCAACTGGGACATTTTTAAACCCCCAGATCTGGAACCATTTAGTGACAGGGTTATGTTTTACATTAAGAACTGCACAGACAATATCACAAGGACAAACATGTTTAAATCGACCCCAATCAGAAGCCCTGGATGACCAGGGACAAAGAGAGGAACACTGCCTTCAGGTCTAGGGACAAGGCCCTCTACAGCACAGCCCGTACAAGCCTGAAGATGGACATCCAAGAGGCCAGGTCAGATTTTAAAAAGACGATCGAGGAACATCTGGACAGCAACAACAGCAGACAAATGTGGATGGGTGTACAAGCTCAGTCCTGGAGCTTTTAGAAGGTGCTCTGTCACTGGCAGAGAAACCCAACCACTGCTTTGACTGGTTTAAGGTGGACTCACCAGAGACAAACCACATCCAGAAATGACAACAACCTCATCTTCACCGTGGGGGAGCATGAGGTGAGACACACACTATGGGTTGTCAACCCATGGTAAGCAGCTGGACCTGAGAGCATCCTAGGGTGTGTGCTGAAAGACTGTGCAGGTCAACTGGCAGGGCTCTTCCCTAGGAGTTTTAACCAGTTTCTGTCCCAGTCCACTGTGCCACCCTGCCTGAGATCCTCTGTCATAGTGCCCCTGGCCAAGAAACAGACCATCACCCATCTTAATGACTACAGGCCTGTTGCACTGACTCCTGTGGTTATGACATGTTTTGAAAAGCTCATCAGGAACCACATTGTGACATTTATTCTTACCATGTTTGATCTGCACCACTTTGCTTACAGAGCAAACAAGTCTACAGAAGACGCTGTGACCACTGTTCTCCATACTGTTTTGTCCTAACTTGAGCAGCAAGGGAACTACACACAGATGCTCTTCACAAACTTCAGCTCTACATTTAAAATTATTCTCCCCCATAGACTGGTGACCAAACTGTCAGACATGGGACTTCCACCTGCCTTTAGATCGAGGACTTCCTCAGTCATCGCACTGGGGGTTAGAGTGGGCTTCTCCTCAGCAATGGCTCCCCACTGTGTGCTGAGCCCCCTGCTCTACGCTATCAACATTTACAACTGCATTTTTGCTCACCACCCTCACATCTTTGGAGGGGATAAGTCTGCCTATAGGGGTGAGGTGGAGCAGCTGAAGGCACACAACATCCAGCCACTTGTCATCAATGGACTATGTATAGAGATTGCCTCAAACTTCCACTTCTTGGGAGTCACCTGGACCTGACCTGGGGTACATACATTGCAGAAGGCCCAAAAAAGACTATTTCCTGAAGATTCTCAGGAAGAACAACATCCCTGAGAAACTGCTGGTCCTTCTGGTCTACTGTCTCTGTGCTTGGTTCTCCAGCTGCACAGTAGCAGAGAAAAGAGCTCCACAGGGTCATTAAGGTCACCCAGAGCATAGTTGGCTGTCCTTACCCCTCACTTGAAGAACTGCACAGTTCCCTTTGTCTCAGGAATGTAGGGACAATTCTTCAGGACTCATTACACCCAGGACATGTACTGTTTGAATGCCTGCACATTTCAGATCCATCAGGACTAAAGCAACTTTCACCTATCACCATGCTGAATGCTGAAGTCGTCAATCTGACCTAGTGCCTCTTTCAAATTTGCAGCACTGTATAGCCTAATGTTTACAATACAGCTTTAAGCCAACACCAGCTAAGGGACAAGTGCAATATGATGTATGTATGTATTAAAAAACTGTGTTTAGGAATTAGTTTTATTCCTTAATCTTTACATATTATTATTATTATTACACGTTCTATAATGTTATCAGATTTACATGTTGATAAATGGTTCATTAAAAATAAAATCTCAGATGTCTGTGTTCCTACTATTCCCAATCTGTGTTGTAGTTCCTGCTGTTGCATAGCTGTATTTAATACAGCGCTGGTGATAAGTCATCTCTAATTTACACAGCTACCCCTTAAACCCGGGGTGTTGATTTGTGGGAGAGTCAGCTGCAATGCTGATGCTTCAACTATCCAACATCTTGGTGAAATGTGACTGCGCACTGAGGGAGCACAAAAATAGCTTCCAATTAAAATTACTATAAATAATGACATTGTGCATGTCATTACCGTTTTCCAGCTATTAGTCATGAGTGATGGAAAGGTCTGTTTTAAATCATGGAAATAATAGTAGATGTTTTAGATTAGCAGAGAATTCTGTTTGATTTCAAGTGGAGCTTTTATGGACACATAATGAAGACTGATCATGTTTTTATTTATTATAAGATGTGGCTTTACCTCCAAAATGATTGAGCTCTCTGTGAAGCTCAGATACTGGGATTTCTTCTGTTCTAGTGCTGCTGTGTGTCTGACATCTACCTTGCTGCTTTACTCATATTTATTATATTTAACACACACAACATATAGCCTCTGCAAATACAGGTCCTACAACTGCGTCAGTTTTTTGCAAAGGCACGAGTCTCAACTTCTATCCAATTAATACGTACATCATTATCTGTGACATCAACCAGAGGCTTTAATTTTCTGTTTTATGTGTCTCTAATAATCACAAATAGGAGGGTAGTATGACTCAGTGGAGTTCAGAGGGGAAAATAAATGTGTTAAAGAATGAGCAAAGGGCAAGAATAAGTATCCTAACTGTGAAAACTGTTTCACACCGATACAAATGATAACCAACTGAAAACAGGAAGTGTGTAAGTGGTAACTACAGGGGAATTCCTGCTCTTTAATGCAAAAATAAAAGCAAAAAAGCTGCAAAAAGAGCAACCCAACCTTTAAAGACCTGTTTAATTTAGAGGCTAAAGGGACAAGTCAGGGACAGTAAGTCATGTCAGGCATCGAAGAGAATTTGGAGGAATTATCTTCACTGCAGCTTTATTCAAATATTTCCTCTTAGGTTTGCATTGATAAAAGCAAAACTAAAAGAAGAATATAATGGTCATTTCTCATAAAACTTAAAAAAGATTCACCTTGAACTCTTATTTATTATCATTAACATTTGACCACCATTTTTTAGTTAGATCTAAATATCCTTAAAGTCAAAAGCTCTCCAGTTTTTCTTCTTTATCTCTTAGAAACACAACTTCCACCTAAAGCATAGATATCATCTCAGGGCTTTGCTATTTCTCAGTCCTCTGTAAATGACACTGACCGGCAAATGTGAACTCTCACTTCTTTGAGGAAACGTCCCAAAGCTTTAGTGTGCCAAATCCTGAAGGCTCATTTATCACTGCATCTCCACGTGCACATTACTCTCACATTACACACCATCACAACAATAATTTCAACAGCCCAAAGTCGTGCAAACAGAAAAACAGTCTGGAGCTGCATTCTTAGCAACTTCACTGTATTTTATATTTGCATCTTCAGCATGACAACATATTCTACAAAAAAAAAGAAGATTGTTCTTCTGTTCACTCTAAACAAGCCAGACGTTAAACAAAACGCCTTTCATTTTCTGCAGATTTGCAGCCACATTTGCCCGTTGCATACTTTGTGGTTTTCTCTCAACCTTTTTTCCATTTTGACACCGTGGAGGGAAGCAGGTGCAATTCAAGCTGTCAGGGCTGAAATACAGAAAAAGGAAATGGCATGTTGTCTTGTCCCCATCTGACATCTCTCTGTGCAAGTGAAAGCACCATTCAAGCTCAAAGCTTATCTTAGAGATAAAATGGAAGTAAATGGAAACACCTTTGCATAGGTTCATTGGTGTTTCATCTTTTTGTGCCTAAATGTAGCAGACATTTGTACAGACCTATTATGTTCTACTTCTACCTCACAATTCTACTTCCTCTTACAGGTGGAAAGAAAAACTGCAAATTGTGAATTAGCCTCATTGAGTAGAGAAACTTTCCCTTCTTGTAAGGCAAGTTCTCTCAGTTGCTGCATTTTTCGAATTAGATTAAATGCAACAACAAAATCATTGAATGATATAAAATATAAATAGACAGGAACTAATCTGCAGTGACCCACAGACAAGAATGCCTTGAAAATATTAGAAAGAATGTTTACCTGTGTGACTGTCTATCGCTGACGTTCCACTGGAACAGACAAAGCCACTTCAATACAGGTCATGCTGATGCAGTGCATTGTGGGATGAACTGACATCTTCATTTCTCTCTTCCTCTACTTCTCTCACTTTACACTCTCACACTCTCATAATAGCACCTTCTGCTTAGCAACGGCCATACCGCAAATGTGGTCAGGTTTACAGCAAACCACCACTGCGGAACATCACGTCTCCATGACAACCACTCCTTATCATATTTGCATCTTCTGCTTGCATTATGTACTTATGCCAAATATGGTCACCTTATTATTTACCACGCCTCTCTCTCTCTCTCTCTCTCTCTCTCTGGATCCCCTATTCGTAACTTCCTCTTTTCCTCCATGTGCACAACCATGTGTGCACACTTTGTGTGTCGTGCACTCAACAATTAATTAGAAGCACTTCCCTAAGCAGTAATGTTCAGCTTTTGATGTCATGGTTGGAAACATGTGAAGTGAAATTATAAGGTTTTCATACTCGTCAACGTTACAGGTGGTACTGTATTTGACTTCAGTACATTCAGAATATATTTATTTATATAGAAAAAGCTGAATGTTTGATTAATTTCTTTCAACTTTGACTCCAGGGAGACAGAAATACATGTTGTTTTTTGTCTCTCATCTCTGTGAAGTCTTTATTGATAGTTCAACAGGCTTTCTGAAGGTCTTTTAAAGTTTTTCTTCGAATTCTTTTCACCGTTTCTGCCCAGTCCTTAACTGTGACAGTAAATTAAGCAATGTGCTCTTTAATAAAAAAAAAAAAAAGGTAAGTAGACAAAGTGAAGGAGAAAAGAAGTATCAGATCTTTAATAAAAATAAATAAATCTATCTATGGTAGATAGCAGTATCTTACGGTCTTGTTTTTATTAAACAGGAAAATTATTCAGTGCTCATCAACTGTATGTCAAGTTTTCAGCTAATACTTGATTTTCAATCATCTTGTTGGTGCTAAAATAGTATGTCCAAACTGTGTTATCCTTAGTATTTTTCATAGATTAAATCAAAGACAATCCATGTTTTTGTGACAGGCCGCTGGTAAAGTGTCATGTTTCTAAGCAATCTTTTGTTATGTGTCGACACACTGGATCATCCCCTGAGTCTTTTTGCCGTTCTATGCCTGAATGAAAAGAAATCCGAGTTAAATTCCTCAACAAAGTTTTTTAAACTTTGAAAATGTTCAGTTATTTACTGAAAATGTGTCCAAAAGCAACAAGAATCTAAAGAAACTTTGAAAATACTTTATAAAACATGATAAACCATGGATCAAGACCAAGAACTGGCTCCTTAAAAGCAAAATAAAAATATATTAGTCTTAAGATGTTTAATTTATTTCTAAAAACTGTTTACCAGTGTCAACAAAATCAGAGTATTTAAAAAATGTTGATGGTAACCTTTACAGCTGAACCTCTGATTTGACTTTGTGTATGTGTACATACAGGAGGTGTGTGCATTTTTATCAAAGGCTACCAAAAGGCATAATGCAGGTGATAATGTTTTTACGTGTGTGTGTGTGCGTGTGTGTTTAAGCCTTTCATGAACCACTGGGTGGATTTAACAAAACTTTCGGGAAGCAATTATTGGATGTTCATCTGCAACAGTTTACATCACAGCTGGTCATCACAGCTTACCAACATTAACAAATGCAACTCAGTAATTTTTACAGACTTTGAGCTAAAAGCTGATGTGGCACAGGCTGAGAATCATTTACTATACATACCGGTACTTTGGACACTACATATTGTGGACAATCTTTGCCTAAAACTTTGCTTCAGCTGATGGGGTCAACCAGGTTTGTCCGTTAGCTAAATATCCCATAAACCACTGGATGGTTTTAATGAAACTGTCAGAAGTTAATTGTTGAATGCACATCTACACTGGACACAAAAAAGGCTACAACTCTAGTTCATTTTACATAAAATTTGCTACAATTTCATGTGGAAGTAGCTGAAAGTCAATCACAACACATATTCTGAGTCCCACAAAGTTATTTTCAAGATTTTACCAAAACGGCCATGCCTCCATCAATAAGATGACCTTAGTTTAAACCTCTGGCATAAAAGGCAGCAGGTGATATGTATTCCTTCGGGGAATCCTAGGCTTTTAATTACAAGTGCTTTTGTGAGTATGTGCTCAGAGAATATGTGAAAAGAGGAAGAATAAGTGATATCAGAGCTGGTTTCAGGCAGAGAGACAAGCAGTAAAACAACATGGTAAATGAGGAAGCGAGGGGGATAATGGTGTGTCTCAACACCCCCCACACACACACTAAAACATCACTGGACTTCACTTCCCCTCATGGTTATTCTTCTATGTGAGTTGGGGTAACATTTCCCCTCTACTTCTTCCCCCTAAAATGGGCTATGCCCATCAAACTCTCAGTGGAATGTTGAACCAGGCCTCTTGGGGCCCACACACGCAGCAACACTCAGCAGCACTCAGCACCTGTCTCCAACTGACAGGGCAGAGAAAGAGACACGGTCAATCACACTGGACAGCATGGCAAAAGGGAAAACGCAGAGGAGAGCGGGAGGTAGACAGCCAGCAGTTCATCAGCAAAACACACAACTGAACAGAAACAAAGGGAGGGGTGTTCTGTGTAAGTGCAGTGTGTTTTTATAGGTCATTCATTATCTATTCTTTCATTACAACATGCCTAGATTATTGCAATTCCTAACATAAAGGTTTAGATCAGTCCTCCCTCCACCATCTACAGGTCGCACAGCATGCTGCAGCTTGTCTCTTAACAGGAACTGTGAGAACATAACATCAGTGCCATCTTCTCTCCACTGGCTCCCCTTCCAATACAGGATCGACTTCAAGCTCTTCATGGTCTGGCAACACCCTATGTCCAGAACCTTTTACTTAACTACACTCCATCAAGGACTCTAAATGCTCTTCACTGTTCCCAGATCTAAATTAAAGAGCAGAGGTGGTCATGCCTTTGCTGTTGATGCCCCTAAGCTCTGGAACAACCTACCTCTCCGCATTACAGTAGATCTGCTCAAAACCTTGGTCATTTCAAAAGATTCTTAAAGACCTACTTCTACTTACTGGCTTTTGGCAGAGTTAAAATTGATAACCAGAATCTGTTCTTGTACCTTCTTTGTGTTTTTGATTTATTTTATAGTCTTTATTACTTCTTGTTTACTCGTGCTATCAGTATTGCTGTTGTAAAGCACATTGGTGGAACCCTGGCTGTTAGAAAGCACTATATAAATAAAACAGACATTGAAGTACAGACATGGAAGGATTTTATCTCCAAATAGGATGGACAGCTTGATTTTGACAGGAAAAATGTGATGATACTATTATTTTGATAAATTCTAAACTAAAGCCTTTTTCTGTGAACTGCCACCTTTCCATATTGAATGAGTTTGAGTGCCTAGTGATCCTAGAAGCTATGCTGTCTGGGGAACTTTGCACTTTGCCCCTGGTAGGGTCTAACATGGCAAATTGGTCCTAGGTGAAGGGTGAGACAAAGAGCAATTCTGAAGGCCCTTCATGGAGATGTCACCAGAGTCACAGAGCGCCTGGCCCAAAGAGTTACCAGGGTCCTGCACTGGAGCCAGGCCTGAGGTTGGGGCCGATGTGCAAGCACCTGGTGGCTGGGCCTTTGGGGCCTGTCCAGGCCCAGCCCAAACTGGGTATATATGCTTAATGACCTGTGGACCCCACCACCTGCATGAAGAGCATGAAGTGTCCTTGGTTGCAGGGTAATAATTGCCTTTGTAGTTGTATCATCTGACCTGCAGATGTATGTTTTGGACACTTGAGTAAGGAGAGGGGCGGAACTGTCAAATGATCACCACCTGGTGGTGAGTAGGATCAGATGGCAGGGGAAGACACTGAACAGACCTAGAAGGCCCTAAAATAAAGCGTGGGTCTCCTGGGAATGCCTGGCAGAAGATCTGTCAAGATGGTATTCAACTCCTACCTCCAGCTGAGTTTTGACTGTGTCTCAAGAGCAGTGGAAGGCCTCGAGTCCAAATAGGCCTTGATGCTTTCTGAAAAGCCTTCCACTCTGCTTTTGTTAAGGCAGCTGTTGCAAACTGTGGCTGCAGGGTGACCAGTCCCAGTCATGGCGGTAACCGACAAATTTGGACACCAGAGGTTTGGGGAGCATATGGCTGAAGGAGGGGGCTTTCAGCATATGGATGGTCTTACAGTGGGGATATGGAACTGCTGACATCAACTAGTCTACCGTACTTCGTTTGGGTCACTTTGTCATTGTGCCCCTGGGCAAGACACTTCACTCATATAGCCCGTTGCCTGACAGGTGGTGGTAGCAGTGTCCAGTGGCACCTGATGTATGTTAAACTCGCTTCTGTGCATGTGAACGTGTGAATAAATGGTTGGTTGATTGACTGACTGTAATGTAAAGAACTTAGTACTTAGAAAAGTGCTATACAAATGTGGGCCATTTATGATGTAGTGGCAGAGCCATATTATATTGTCTATGATCATTTTAATATTAACTCTAGATTATTAGAGTTTTAAAATTTACAAAGAGTTATCAATTGAGCTCAATCTATGTAATTAAAAATAATCATTTTGATGTGCAATATAATTGTATGTAAACATAAAAAAATGTTAAACATTTCTTGTTTGAAGGAATAAATGCTGCAAGCTGCAAATTCCTACAAGCTGGAATCATAGATAAATTGGCTTTGTATTTCCTATATCTTTATTAAGAAAATTATGGCAAATTTTATTGAAATTTTAAAATATTTTAAGGCTTTATAGAGAGTATTTATTTATTTTTACAAAGAGTGATTGATACGAAGATTGATATTTACCTTGTTTCAGATGACCATCTTATGGCAAGCTGAAAAACGTTTTCATTGTATGAGTGTGGGTTTAGTTTAGTTTGAAAGTAGTGAACTATGAAATAAATTGAATTTTATAAGTGTGAACTGAACTTTGAACTAGGTCTTGTGAAGCATGACCTCACACAAAAACTACAAACGCTATCTATTTGAAATAATGTATATAAAGTACATAATTACAACTAAATTATTGAAACTTTAACTTACTTGGCATTTAAAGCTTGCCCAAAATAATGAAGTCATGTTAAAATGCTAAGCAATACAAAATATTTAATTGGCATTTCCATTCTGTTTACTCTGAACATTCCTCTCTTTACAGATATATCAATTTTACCTACCATGGGAGAGTCAAGAAAAGCTCTGACGAAGCATCAGTGGCCTCCACTCATCTGGGCTGAAGGGCTGCAGTGACCCAAGGGATTGGAAGTCAATGAAATCAGGCCTAATTTAGCCTCCGCTGCTCTACAAGCTGCCAGGAATCAGAGTGAGACTCCTCGCCTTTTTAAGACTCCCTGGACACTGCTGTGTTCAAAACGTACTACTGCAGTCTCAACTCAACCCTCAGGTCTAAAAGACAAAACTTAGCACAACTTGGAACTATGAAACTATTCTCATTACCATATGCAAGTCATTCTAACTATAAGTTTAGTTCACCATCAGGTTTGGAAGCCCTTTCAGCTTGTCAGATGATACGTGGCTCTGTAACCGACTCAGACACCAGGGTCCACCGCTCGGTATCACAGCAACTTGGAATAAAATCACACCAGTAATTAGGTGAGAAGAGACGACTAAGAGTCTATACTTACACTATCCACTCAGCCAGGCCCTGACACGGTGTCATATAATCTTTAATAATACTTCTCTGAAACTAGATGCTGGAGCACTGCAAGTCATCTGGCTGAGTTTCACATGACTAGGAGAAAGAGAGTGAAAGTACATGAAAGAAACATGGCTTTAACAGGTCTATTTAAATGTAAGTAATAAAAACTAAAAGTAAGGAATAAACTGAGTCTCTTAAAATATGTCTGAAAGCGTGTAAAAGTTAATAAAAAGGAAGAACCACTGTCAGTTCGTGAACTCATGAAAAAAACAGACATCATTATCTATTACTGTGGCAGCCCAAGTATTCAAAATAAACGGATTAAATGAGGATTACTTATTGAGCCTGAATTCCTCTCACATCCCAGTGTTTTCTACCAGTGATCTGACTGCACATGCATTATTAAAGACAGTGATCACATCCCTCCTGGTATGGAATACTGAATAGGATTAGAAATAGCAGTGTGCTGAAGTACATGTACCATCCTTAGCTCTCACCATCTATAGGAGGGCAGATAAACTGTTGTTTTGCTGCACGCATAGAGAAAACCTCGCCATTCAAACTGGCATAATCTCATACGCCAAGGTTGAGGTCCGCATCTGACCACCCTGCACAGTGAGGACAAATGGATCCATGCTTTCATGTTGACACCAAATTCTGACCTGACCACCTGAATGTTGCAGCTGAAATCAAGATTCATCAAACCTGGAATCATTTTTCCGGTCTCCTATTGTTTAGTTCTGGTGATCCTATGTGATTTGTAGCCTCAGTTTCCTGCTCTTAGCTGACAGGAGAGATCTGGTGCGGTCTTCTGCTGCTGTAGTCCATCTGCTTCAAGTTTCAACATGTTGTGTTCAGAGCTGGTGTTCTGCAGACCTTGGTGGTTATTTAAGCTACTGTTGTCTTTCTGTCATCTTAAACTACATCAGCAGTTTTATCTTTATCCAGACCATTCTCTGTAAACCTTAGATACGGTTGTGGGTGACCATCCCAGTAGATCAGCTGTTTCTGAAATACTCAGACCAGCCTGTCTGGCACCAACAACCAACAAAGTATTTTAAATCCTCATTCTTCTCCATTCTGATGCTCAGTTTAAACGTCAGCAGGTCATCTTCAGCACATCTAGATCATGTCTAAGTTGCTGCCATGTGGTTGGCTGATTAGCTATTTGTGTTAACAAGCAGGGATGCCTAATAAAATGGCCAGTGAGTGTAGAAATGTGTTTTGTGTGCAAAGGTCAGTTCCTTTGGATACTCTTTAGTGTTTGGCACTGAGACAATAGTATTCCAATTTCTTATAACACTTATTTTACAGTCTAATATCATTTATATGAAGGATGACCTATAATTATCACCACATACAACCAAAGCATCTCAAATAACTAAACACAAAGATCCTTAAGATATCTGACATTAATTAATTGTGGCATTAGCCAGCGCTGAGTCACATTTTCTTACATGACTGACACTAAGTAGCAAAAAAAAAGTGTTTGAAAACCAGTTGAAATTATATTCACTTAGTAGCTAAGCAACCCGGCAACTCAACATGGAACCTATTGTAATTCTCATAAGTGCTGCACATAATTATATCCCTCTGCAGCCAATCACATAAGGCCTTGAGCCATAAATAACAGTCTGCTCCCCTACAGAGCACAAGTCTACACCATAAAGTCAACAAACACTTTCACCAGAAGCGGGTCTTGAACGGCATCACTCAAATGAAGATAAACACGGAGATGAGATAGAGAGAGTCAGAGTCATGAATATTTTCTGAAAAAGAAAAGAAAAGATGGCTACTGAGAAAGGAAAAGATAAACAAAGTCTATAAGTTGTATTGCAGGCTGTTAAATGGTAGTGTGGTTATGAGCTGTGTCATTACAGACCGAGAAAGTAGTTAGAAATCTAAAAGCTCTCCATTTGAAACACTGGTTTCCTGGAATAAATATAACTGAATATGTTCAGACTGTTTATTCAAGAGGATTGCACCGGTTCACAAAAAATATAAATAAAATCATGTGAATAACCTAAATAGCAGAACCTTCTAAGTTGTATGCATTCTACTTTTATGCCCCGTTAGTCTAGTGTGTATTTTTGCCAGACAGCGACCACAGTGCTCTGTGAAGCAACTTAGTGTCTGGGGCTTCGTACTTAGACTTTATGACCAATACTGAATGCTGACCTAAGATTTATTTACTGGGGCTATTTAAGATGCCAAATAAACATGGCAACAAGTTATGGATGTAATTACAATCAGGTCACGTCACATCACATGGCTGGAAGAAGACATTAGTACATCTGTTTGCTCTGCGTTGATGAGAGACGAGGCTGAGAATGTGTCTGCCCACTGTAAAGTAACAGAACATGTGCTCCATAAAAGATCAGAGAATGTATCTTATTCTTAAGTCTAAATGTCCTAAATTGTTTTAGAAAGGGTGAATCATTGTGACAAAATGGCTGCATAGTCATGTAATGATAAAGCTATTTTTGATCAGCTGGTGTCTATTTGTTTTTTTACTTCCAGCAAGGTCTTTTGAAAAAGTATTGCAAATTGAGGTCTGCAATCTTATCAGCAAAAAATGTCAACTGCATTTCTTGTCACATACTTCCTGATATTGGTCAACCTAACTGACAGAACTACACGGTATGTTTCAAACAACAAAAGCAGAAATGCATCTAGCTTTAGTCAGACGTGATATAACTTTTATACAAGTGCTTTACTGACTTTGAATGTGACAAAAATCTGCTGTTTATGTGATGAAGTTTACTCCTTCATGACAGTCTCTTGCATTTTGAGGCTGAATATTTCTGCTGAAGGACAAACATGGCATACTACTCATAGTTTCAGAGCTTTATGCCATGAAAATAAGAAGGCAAATATTAACGGTATTTATTTGATCATCCTATTGCTATGCTATGTGTCTATATGTCTCTTTCTTACCGTTGAATCATGACCTCTGACCTTAACCTTAAAAAGAATATTTTGGTCATTTTAAAGTGCCAATATATCAGTTATCTTCAGTAAGGATCATACCTACCGGTGACCAATGTCCAGTGACCAGAGCAATATTCATTGTTATCCAGAAAAGGAGAGGCACTGCTGCACAACGGTGACAAATTAGTGGCAAAATTGAGGCTATTTACGGTAAAATAGCTTTTGCTAGACAAGTCATACAGATGCATTAGAATGCTACATTACCTGTTTGTAAACCTCTACAATTTTGAATGAGACCATTTGTTTATTTGGTTTCAACTGAACAATTTCCATAATATAAGTTACTGCTGCAGCAGCATAAACACCATAGACTAAAAAAATGGTCTGATACAAAATCGTAGAGGTTCACAAACAGATAATATAGCATTCTAACACATCAGAAAGACATATCTGAGCAAGAGTTGTTTTAAATACTTCAAATTAGCTGCTAATTTGTCACCATTCAGCAGCAGTGTCTCTCCTGATCTGGCTAGACACTAGTACTGCTCCAGTCTGGATGACTTCCTGTTTTGAGTGATGTCACTGGTGGATATGTGCCATGCTGTAGATATATAACTGATAGAATGCCACTTCAGAATGACCAAAATATCCCAAAGTATCAAAATATTATTTTGCACATTTTAAGCAATACCGTCAGGCTGTATTTAAATAAAACAAATACAGAAAATGAAAACTTGAAGGACAAGCATGTTCCTTTAGAGGTGAAAAAACTGCAAGCGATTCTACAAACAGAACAGCCCAACTCTTCTCCCTGAGCCCCCCCAGGACATCATCTTCAAACACTCGTATTGGGATTCTGGTAGCCTACATTCCCTGCTTCAAGGTTGGCGGTGATGGCAAATTAAATTACTTGTCCTGTTTTGTAGCGTTGGCGCCAGGTCAACAGCAGCTTGGCTAAAATGATGAGTGCGGGATTCTGAAGGGAGCTGCATTTGTCCTGACCTGCTGGTGTCATGTTTGCAAAGCACGTACCAGCAAGGAAAGAAGCTGAAATCAAAAGCAGCGTATTAAATTCTGCTTCTGTAATCACTTACATTAAAAAAATCAATCTTCTCTGCTTACAAACGTGCCCCTTTATACTGCCATCTTTTGACTTTGTCTTGCTGATGGAGAATTTCGTATACTTGCATGATGGGAAGCTTTGCTACATAAGGCCTAATTTGATGACACTTACATTTAAGCACACGCCACCCAGTGGAGTTATTTGGTATGACAAGGTTAAAATAAAATCTGTAAATTTAAAATATTTTCTTTCATTTGGATTATTTTTTCATATAGATTTATAAGCTTGAGGATGACTGTGCAACATTTGGTGTTTATCAGCTGCAGATGGGGGTGGCTATCAGCAGACAGACAGCTTGAACACTACTCAGTGGAATGGATGGAACTTAGTGTGTTATGTGGTGTCAAAACAGGCCAAGTAAACATGCAACTTGATATTAGGATGCATTTGGTTGTCTAGTGGGTGCAACAAGGGTTTGTTTACGGTTTTAAAATGAACATTTTTAAAATCAATTTAGAAAACTCACTGTAGTGAGAAAAAAAAAATCACAAAATACTACATGAATGCTTTTTGTTAACTTTTCTTAAAGTAGAATAGTATGTTAGGGTATGATTTAACAATTATTTGCTCAGCAAATATGGCAGCTGAACTCCCACAATAACACTTAGACACCGTTTCAACACTGTGATCAAAATTGTGTTTTTTAAGTGCAGCTCATTGGTATATTTTTACTTTATCATTCATCTTTAACAGTATCACCACCCAAAATGTGTAAGATCAGTTAAAGCTGTTATCACAGGCTCTACAAAAATGATCATTTTAGCTGAACAGGACTTAAGAGACAACACTTTTCTACTTGATCATATAAACATCTGTATGGACACTAGAGAGCAGCAAAGTAGCAGGAAAAATGCTCACAGACTTAGCTAAATATTGATTTGTAATTTGTAACATATTAACAAATACCAGTTACTTGAAGGAACCACTTTCATCTTATTTGTTGCATTTATTTTCACAATATTAGTATTTTTATTATTCAATCTATATCTATAAATTCACTTGCAAGCCTCAATAATCAGAATATTAGTGTTGTTTGGATTCATATACTGCATACCAGAAGGCACATATTTGAGGATAAAATTTTAAAATGCTTCATAAATATACAAAAAGCACAAATAAGTAAACTTAGGGAACATTCTGAGAGCTCATTTCGGTTCAAAAGGCAAGATTTCAAATGATTAAAAGTTAAAATGCTATTTGTTTGTATACAAACCTTTGTGCAGGTCTAAACAGTAAGTGTTCCTTTTTGTTTATACTATTTTCTCTTAATTTAATCTTATTTGTTGAATTATAGTTAGTTTTATTTTAAGTCTATAAAATCATTTTGCTTTTAAACTTTTGCATTACTTTTCCATGAGCACATATATGTTTTCCTTCTATATTAGAAGGCAGCCTTGTTGGTTTAAAGTACAAATTGTTGCTTTGCATCAACAGAATGTTTAAGCATTTTAACCAAGAGCAAAATGTTTTTATATCACCACTGTTTTGATATAGTGAGTTTTAAAGGCAAACCCTGCACACAGTAACACAATCAAGTGTTTATAGGTGACTTGGATGTCTGAAAAAAGTTCAGACACAGTGAAGAGGTAACGAGTTAGCACCATGGACAATGCCCAAGTTTCAGGTTGGTCTGGTTGTGATCCAGATTCAGTCTTCTGCCGTTTTCCCCAGTACTGATAGTGAGATTATGTGTGGCCACTAGTAAGCTACATGCACACCCAGGTCAGAATGTGAGGTCTGGTGACTGTATGCAAATGTTTCTGTGCCTTTTTGTCTGCATGTAAATGTTTCTGCGCTGTGTGGCTCTACATATCTTCCTGCTCTGAGGTCAGAGCTCAGTTGCAGCAAGTAGCATGTGGGTGAAACTTACCTCTGTGTCGTCCTTGACTCCTCAGCAGGCTCTCTTCATTGTACTTGCTGCGGGACAAACTGAATCATGTAGGGACAAATTACTAATCAAATGCACATGCATTAAAAAAAACTAATTACTTAAATGTTATTGGGCCTTGTGTTCCAAAATTAATGCTAAATTGTTTTACAAGTCAGGACAGATTCATTTCTGATTTTAATGACTGTAATAATTAACATATTTATCAAACATTATTGTTTTTTTTTAAATAATTTTCATGACACAAACTTAAAGCTGAATTTGTTTACTACTTAAAATATAAGACACAGCATGTTATGTAATGAATGTAATATTTTTTTATTCATATTTAATGAAATATTAAGGATTTATTTTCAATAACTTACATGTAATTTCACTTAGTGACCTAAATTAATTCTGAACTGTTTTATCAGCCAGGACAGATAAGACACTGCAGGGTATTTGTCTGATTTTAAAGAAAGTAATATTTTTATTAATATTTACATTAAATATTCTTGGTTTATTTCAATGTAATATTTCAGATTAATACTGAAATTATGGATTGATTTTCACTCATTTCCATGTCATGTGACCTTGTGATCCAAACTTAATGCTAAAACCTAGACTGGACAGATGAGAATGATTTTCCTTTTCTCTATAATATTTTCTTTATGAAAAGTGGATTTATGTTTAAGAACTTTAAGTTAACTTATGGAAATTTAGAATTTTGACCTAAATCATTAGTCATTAAAACCATAAATAAATTGTTGTGTCTAATCTGTCCAGACTGGTAAAACAGCTCAGCATTAAGTTTGTGTCATAGGGTCACATGGCATGAACATTATTAAAAATAAAACATGTTATTTCATAAAATATCAATCTTAATGCTCATAGTCATTAAAATCTTTAATGGGTTGAAGTGTGTCATCTGTCCAGGCAAGTAAATGATTTTAGCATTAGGTTTCAGTCACTCATCAACATTATACTGAAGTTATTGAAAATAAAACAATATTTTTCACTATTTGTAAATATCTACATAGCAGAGCCCCAGGTGTTGATAAGATCCATCCTGGGTATCTGAAGGCTATGATGTTGTAGGGTTGTCGTCTTTGACCATGGATCAGCTCTTTACCTTTGCTAGAGTGATGGAGGGGGCATTGGAATTTGCCCAACCAGTCCCCATGTGATCAACAGGTGGATCAGCGCAGCATCTGTGCTGATGTGGATGCTGAAACTGTCTGTGGTGGTGAAAAGAAAGCTAAGCCAGAAAATGAGGTTCATGATTTACCGGTCAGTATGCTCCAGTTCTCACCTATAGCAAATCATGTATGCTATAGCATTTATCAAATTCTGATGTAAATTACTGTGTCTTATCTGCCCTGACCAATAAAAAAAAAGTCAGCATTATTCTTGAGCCACTAAGTGTAATTATTTGCATTTTATTGAAAATAAATCAATCATTTCGCAAAAATGTTAAAATAAAACAGCACATTCATTAAAATCGGTCATAAATTGTGTCTAATCTGTCCAGACCTGTGAAAAAATGTTTAGCATTAAATTTGGGACACAACAAGGTCCAAACACATTGTTTGTTTGTTTTTCATTTATTCAGTAATTTGTTGATGATCCCTAAATGAATCAGCGTGTCAAGCAGTGTCATATTCTCATTATCAGTACTGAGTGAAACAGAAACTTAAGACTAAACTGAATCTGGATCACAACCGGATAAAACTCCTATCAAATATCTAACCTTAATGTCACCAGACAGAATTATGGGTGATCGTCTCTAGGCAATAAAACAGCAGAAAGCTTGAGCTGAAGGCTTGCAAAGGAGAGGGTTTCCAAAAATGATGCTAAATAATCAAATGAGATATAATACAAAGGTAAACATCTTTGTTATCCCACTAGTGCAATAATTTATTCAATTGTTTTATTTAAGAATCTAGTTATAACTGTAATATGTCGCACGTGTTCTTTTTTGGTTTGTTTCTCGTTAATTATTCGCTATTTTAACAAACTTATTTGACCTCTTTGCAGCATAAGGTAATGTTATACTTTCAAAAAGTCAAAACAGTAGACTCACCGATTCGTTGTTGTTTGTCCCATTATACCACAGAGTATCTTCGATGTAGAAAGATTTTCAGGCCTCCTCTTGACTTTTCACATTTTGCAAATGCGAAGAGTGGTGTGGACTGCAAAGTACCGCCGCTAAGTATTTTCTAACTCAACGACGAATACTTTTGGTATTGTGTAGTACTTCCAAGAAAATAATGTTTCTTTTTACTGTGACCTGTAGTAGTGAATTACTTAAAAAGGTAATTGTTTTATCGTAAACCAGTAACATTTTAATTTAGCTAAATGTCAAATGACCGATTAGGAACCTGTGGAATACACCTGTCTGTGTTGTGACTTTTCCACCTCTCGCGAGATTTTCGGATTTGCGCAGTGGAGAACGGCCGCCATCACTGCATACAAGCTAACATTAGCCGAAATATACTCAGAGGAGCGACTGACAACAACATTACAAAGGCAGGGACCGACCTGCTTCCCACTGAAGACATCACTGAGTCGTTCAGTAGTTTTTTTTCTGGCGAAGAAAGCAAACTAGCGGTTTGTCTTTCATGTAGTCTTTATGTCAAGTTTGTAACAAAAGTCGTTCTGAGTAATCATGTCCAATATCAAAGGCGGCACCAAGAAGGACACCAAGATGAGGATACGAGCGTTTCCTGTAAGTATTTAATAATTTTTTGTGGAAGGCACGACACTCGGAGAAATGACAGGGGTTTGTGCTAACAGCTAACTAGCTGCTCAAACGAGAAAACATCAGTTAAAGGAAAACTGGCACTACCTGGACAATAGGCTAGGGAACTGTTTACCTTTAAAGGTCATGTTTATTGGTTAAAATGTCAGTTGTTTGTTATGAGCAAATGCTGGCATATGTAAGGAAACTTCAAGAATAAGCTTGTTAAGTAGCAGGCCTGTTGAGTGACTTCGGGTTTGCCAAGTTTCAGTTCACCGATTAATAGTAACCCCTGGCATTTTCAGCAGGTTGCACATTTCATTTTGTACTGAAATTGTCATTCAAAAATAATCTCAAGATCTAAATCCTTAATAAGACTTGAGTGGGTGTGTTTCAAAATATTATTTAATATTGTAATGATCATGATGGTAGGATGCAGTTTAAAACAACTACACTTTCTTTCCTCTGTGCCCTGCAGATGACAATGGATGAGAAATATGTCAATAATATCTGGGACCTTCTGAAGAATGCCATTCAGGAGATTCAGAGGAAGAACAACAGTGGACTGAGCTTTGAAGAGCTGTACAGGAATGCATACACCATGGTTCTCCATAAACATGGAGAAAAGCTCTACACAGGCTTGAGGGAGGTCGTCACTGAGCACCTCATTAACAAAGTAAACAAGAGTTTTCCTTTCCTGTAAAGATCTTAACAAATAATATGCAAAGCTCTTTGAATTGGTGAGAAAATAGATGATTATTTGTGCCACAAGATGGAACTTGAATTCTTTTTTTTAATATATATTTTCAGGTGCGAGAAGATGTTTTGAACTCCTTAAATAATAATTTTCTGCAAACACTGAATCAGGCTTGGAATGACCATCAAACTGCCATGGTTATGATCAGAGACATCCTTATGTACATGGTAAGTGTCACAATTAATTTCAAAATGACATTGTCTGTGAATGTTGCACTGTGTGATTCCGCAGTGCTAAGAATAAACACATAACACATCTATTTATAACACATCTATTTATTTTGTTATTTGTAGTAAAAGTGAATAGTTTTCTATTTGGCATTGATCCCAAAAAAAATTTTTTTTTCAGGAAAGGGGTCTTTGTGGTTACCTCTAGCCAGTTTTTTTTTTTGTATACTCCTCTGGGCTTTGATAACTTGGTTCTTACTTATTTGTGGATCAAACAATAAGGCTTTGTTTTACCATTTGTTTGTTTCATAGGAAACCTGGCAGTACTACTTGTTTTACCTTTTGCCAACAGCAGTACACAGTGTTTGAGAAGTTCGTGTGAGTTATTGAGCCCTTGAGATAAGCACAAGTGTAGACTGAAACAATAGCAGTCAGTAAAGAGACTGCAGAGCTCTGCTGGGGTCTTTTTTATGCAACTGTTGCCACTTTTCTGTTGTGCTTAAACCCTTAAATGCAACCTTTCTGTTTATCAGCTTGCTACTGCAGAGCCACCAGAGGCCTGTACTCTAAAACAATAACTAGATTTAGGAAGGTAGCATTAAGTTTAGTACCCAATTCAGTTTGTAGCTTGTTACAGGAAAAGCTGCTGTTAAAGATTTGTCATTTTAATTCATAAAACCACATCGCCTTTAGCAGAAAATCTCGTGGCACTTGATGCACAGTGTTTGAGGATTAGTTAGAATGAAAAGGGTCAGTTTGAACTATTTTTCCCTGGTAAACATTTATTTGAGCTAGATATTGATTATCAGCAAATAATATTGCTCATTTTTTGTAGTTGTCAACTTCAGCACATTGCAATTAGTCATTATTGTGTTAATATTTACATTCTTCTAATAGTTTAAATTTGTCATGATGTGGAAAATGTGCATTTCTAAACCCATGGCCTTCTGGTGCCAGACTGCATCTCTTTAATACAAATGCATTCATATCAACAGATAAGAAATCTCCAAATGACCTAACAAGTTAAAACCCTGCTGCTTGTTTTGCTTGATCGTTGCTGTGAAGGTAATATCAGGAAAAAAAAAAAGTTCTTCATGCACTGGAACTCGCAGACAGGTCCAAAGTGTTATTTATGTTTTCCCTACCATCTTTAAGGATAGACATGTGTTCCAAGTTTGTCTTGATTACATAAAATATCAGCACAAAAACCCACGTCCATGCCTTCCACACACAGACATGTATTTATTGAGGAAACGTGCTGTAAGAATTTGTTTGCCTCAATCCTGATATGGGGGAAATAAAAACAAAAGGCAGGTTAAACACAAATTATACCATGTGTTAGCCTAACTAACAAACAACAAATGATGAGAGTCCGGATACAGTAGGTTACCATCATTCAATAAAAAGACGCCTTGATCAGGACCTCAGTCAGATATGGGCATTTTTAATGTTAAAAGCATTTTACAAAGCAAAATTAGGGTGGGGAAAAGGAATATTTCAAACCCCAAATTTTAAATTCTTTGGTGATGAATTTTTAGTTTTGACTTTTCATGGTCTCTTCCTCTGACCTAGGCAGGAGCTACCTCTGGAACCACTCCTGTACTGGTTCTGTAGTAGTTCTTCTCCTGCTCTTTCTACAGTGTCTGCCTGTTGCTGTCGTAGGGTAGATAGTTGCCGATGCCCAAATTAAGTTCCTGCAACCATGTTTTAATAAAACACATAATACTGCATTCTAATGGTCTGCAAAGCAGGATGGTGGTAACTTCAGATTAACATGACATGGCAAATGTCTACCTTAATCTAAGCTTCAAAATGTTTTTTTAGACAATTTTTTTTAGCATATATTCTATTGCTTTTATGCAAGTCAAATTTAGCCAGATTACTTTATTTTGATGCATTTTGTAATTTTTCCTCCATTTTCATCTTTCCGTTTTTTTAGGACCGGGTCTACGTTCAGCAAAACAATGTGGAGAATGTATACAACCTTGGCCTCATCATATTCAGAGACCAGGTGGTGCGCTATGGATGCATTCGGGACCACCTACGGCAAACACTGCTTGACATGATTGCGCGGGAAAGGAAGGGAGAAGTTGTAGACAGGTTTGTAGTTTTTTACTTTCGTATCTAAAATAAATGTTCTAGGATGCTGGATTTGTTTGGGTTTTTGACTTGATCTTTATTTATCCACCATCTACTTTAGAGGTGCCATCAGAAATGCCTGCCAGATGCTGATGATTCTTGGCCTGGATGGCAGATCTGTATATGAGGAGGACTTTGAGGGCCCTTTCTTAGAAATGTCTGCTGAATTCTTCCAGGTGAGTTTATGATGGAGGCTTTGTCCTTTTGTTTTTTATTTGTGAAAGATTTTGCATTAAAACGATGCATAATATTAAACCTTTTTAGATGGAGAGCCAAAAGTTCCTTGCAGAAAACAGTGCCAGTGTCTACATAAAGAAGGTAGAGGCCAGAATTAATGAAGAGATTGAGAGAGTTATGCACTGTCTGGACAAGTCTACAGAAGAGCCCATCGTCAAGGTCGTGGAAAGAGAGCTGATTTCTAAACACATGAAAACCATCGTGGAGATGGAGAACTCGGGGTTGGTCCATATGCTTAAGAACGGCAAGACGGAAGGTGAAAAATATTTCATTATGAAATTCTTAATGTAAATTGAAAATACAGTCACACTTTTTGTCAAACTGTGCCTTTAATGTTGTTTTTCTTTTTTAGACCTGGCGTGCATGTACAAACTATTCAGTCGAGTGCCAAATGGCCTGAAAACAATGTGCGAGTGTATGAGCGCTTACTTGAGGGAACAAGGCAAAGCTCTGGTGTCAGAGGAAGGAGAGGGCAAGAACCCTGTTGACTACATCCAGGTACATTTTCTGTATAGTCTGTCAGTAAAAAAGTAAAACTACAAACCATTATAGAGGCGCAACATGTAGATTGTGCCACATATATCATTTTTTGCTATTTCTTCATCAGGGTCTGCTGGACTTGAAGACACGATTCGATCATTTCCTCCTAGAGTCCTTCAACAATGACAGACTCTTTAAACAAACTATAGCTGGTGACTTTGAGTATTTTCTCAACCTCAACTCCCGCTCACCAGAGTACCTGTCCCTTTTCATTGATGATAAGCTCAAGAAGGGAGTGAAAGGGGTATGTGGGTTTATAACAAAAAAACTCAGGCTTGTTTTAGTTGCACTTGATTGAACATTAACTCTTGTTTTGTTCTGTATTGTTTGCAGTTGACAGAGCAGGAGGTGGAGTCGATTCTTGACAAGGCCATGGTGTTGTTCCGGTTCATGCAGGAGAAGGATGTTTTTGAAAGATACTATAAACAGCATCTGGGCCGTCGGCTTCTCAGCAACAAGAGTGTTTCAGATGACTCTGAAAAGAACATGATCTCTAAGCTTAAGGTAAAGGACTTATTTATTAAAGGTTTTGAATACAGGTGTATATTTGTCTCTCTGACATCCTTTATCTAACGCTAACTTTCTGCCTTTTTCTCCCACACAGACAGAATGTGGCTGTCAGTTCACCTCCAAACTGGAAGGGATGTTTAGAGACATGAGCATCTCCAACACTACTATGGATGAGTTCAGGCAGCACATACAAACCACATCGGTGAGCCAGAAAAATAAAGGGCATTGCACTTGGCTGGGTCAGACTACTTTTTAACGAAGTCTGATACTGTATAGAATTATTGTATTTCAAAGGCTGAGTCCATGTTTAGCTCCAGATGATACAATAACATTTCATGGCAGATTTGCAAACAAATTTCTATGAGCATGCATTTCTTTCAGGCATCTTTAAGTGGTGTAGACCTCACAGTAAGAGTCCTCACTACTGGTTACTGGCCTACACAATCTGCAACACCCAAATGCACCATCCCCCCTGCACCTAGACACGCCTTTGAAGTTTTCAGAAGGTAAGGCATTCAGCAAGTTAAAAAGGTGTTGCCATGATCAGAATACTATGTTGCTTTGTTCAGTATGTTATCACCTTGATTTTTACCTATATTTTTCAGGTTTTACCTCGCTAAGCACAGTGGAAGACAGCTCACACTACAACACCATATGGGCGGGGCAGACCTAAATGCTACTTTTTATGGAACTATTAAAAAGGTATAGAAAAACTGTAATTAATGCTGCTTTAATTGGGTAATTGAAAGACAACTTTAGACTTTTAACTATAGAGTCTCTGTTTTCTTCAGGAGGATGGTTCAGAGGTGGGTGTAGGTGGAGCCCAGGTTACAGGCTCAAACACCCGAAAGCACATCCTGCAGGTCTCCACCTTCCAGATGACCATCCTCATGCTCTTCAACAACAGAGAAAAGTGCACTTTTGAGGTGGGAGCACACGTCAAAGCTGAGCTTTTCATCTGTTTTGCAAACCTCACTTTAAACTCATTAACTATAAATCATGAGCTCCTTACAGATTTTGTAGGGTCCCTTTTTGGCTCTAAAACAGCTCTGCTTTGTTGATAAATGCACTACACAAACTTCCATAGCAGATCCATCTTCAGCTCAATCTATTTTTAAATTATGTTTTCCTGTATTCTGTTGTTAGAGGCCACTGGTGGCAGACAGGAGTCAGTATTCACCCTGATCAGTCTGCAGCCGTACTACTCTCTATGCAACAAGCGAATGCACTGTTTCTACACATTTTAATTAAAACAAGTGTTCATATATTTTCTTGTTGCCATTTTTTGTCACATTTTGTAGGAGATTCAGCAGGAGACGGATATCCCAGAGAGAGAGTTGGTGAGAGCGTTGCAGTCTCTGGCCTGTGGGAAACCCACGCAGCGAGTTCTCACCAAGGAGCCAAAGTCCAAGGAGATAGAGAATGGCCATGTGTTTACAGTCAATGATCAGTTTACATCCAAACTGCACAGAGTCAAAATACAGACGGGTGAGCAAAATGATCTCACCTCTGAGCCAAGTTCTGCTCACTGCTGTTTGTGTGGTTTCATTTCAGTACAGAAGCATTTATAAACCCATTAGGTCTGAGTATAAACAGCACAACTTCAGATCAGATTTTAGTTTTTCCAGTTATGGATTAATAAAGTTTTCACTTATTATATAGAATCTATAGGACAGCGTTCAAGAGGTTTTCCATGATCCTCATCTTCTTCCTGTAATATCTTTTACTAGTTGCTGCTAAACAAGGGGAATCAGATCCTGAAAGGAAAGAGACCCGGCAGAAGGTGGATGATGACAGGAAGCATGAGATCGAGGCAGCCATTGTTCGAATCATGAAGTCGAGGAAGAAGATGCAGCACAATGTCCTAGTAGCAGAGGTATGTACACATAATCGTATTTTCAGTTGTGCATTTTCTTTTACTACTTAGTGGTATCTTATTTTATAATTGGTTACTGGTTGGCTTGCTAGAAAAGCAGGGAGGATTCCTGACAGATTCAAAGTAACTGCTGCCTAAATCAGGGACATCATTAAAAAGAATCTCACTTTTCTTTCTGAAACAACTAAAAACTCAAAATTTCCCAAGCAAGTCAAGCAAAGATTTTAATTCACAATTAAAGATTTACCCAGAAAACATGTCTTCAAACACTGTCTACTCAACACAGCTCATGTTCATAATGATGCTGCAAAAATACCTCATGCAAATGAGATGTAGTGTGAATTTACAAAGATTTTCTTCAACACTCTAAAATGAAGGTTTTAGGTGGAAAACAATTAGCTTTCTGGTTCCGAGCAGAAGAGATTTGAGTGAATTCATCAGGAATCCTCCTCATTTCTCCCAGCAATTATTTCACTAACTGCATGTAAAAGAATAACAAAAAAAAAACTCAATTTAAAGAACAAACTTTAAATGTTAAATTACATTTTTCTTCTGTCGTTTTGTGTCATCAGGTAACTCAGCAGCTCCGGGCACGCTTTCTTCCCAGCCCTGTGGTAATCAAAAAGCGCATAGAAGGACTAATAGAAAGAGAATACTTGGCAAGAACACCAGAGGATCGTAAAGTGTACACCTATGTTGCATAGAAGACGAACTCTTAGAGTAGAAAGAGACTGGATGACGGTAGTTGTCTTTGGAAGGTTGTTACGCATGGACTGTAAATTTATTTT
Source organism: Callopanchax toddi (assembly GCA_006937965.1). Taxonomy (NCBI): domain Eukaryota; kingdom Metazoa; phylum Chordata; class Actinopteri; order Cyprinodontiformes; family Nothobranchiidae; genus Callopanchax; species Callopanchax toddi. Next base: position 162,478 of record SSNR01000216.1, read on the forward strand.
ACAGACAAAAGGCTGGGAACCTAATTCATCATCTCTTGCAAACATACAATAAACCTTCATAAATGGGAAATAAAATTTTAACACAGACAAAATGAAAATCCATCAGATGTTTTAGACGACTTTTAAATCGGGCCCAGTCTTCCTTTTCCCTGTGAGTTTTTACATGGACAGATCCAGCTTCAAGCTTTTCACTGTTTTACCCTTGTAGAGATTGAACTTGCAAAGAATCCCTTGGGAAAATGTGAATGCACCACGTTATTTTTTTTTCAGTACTGTATAAAAATAATAAAGTTATTAAAAACAAAAAATTTGTGGATTGTTACAAAATACACGTGAGTGTTGTTTGGTTAGTATTGTTAGGGTAGTGGCTTCTTTTTTATGCCCGCCCAACTTTACCTCCAGCTGCATTCACCTGCAAAAAATAGATACTCCTTTGTTATCAGTTGGTACAGTTTTAATTAGGAGTTATGTAGGTCACCCATATTTAACAAAATCATTCACTCAGGTCCTTTCAAATTTGTTTTTAAGTAGGAAATGCAACTTTTTTTTTTCTTCTGGCAAGCTAGAAGTTAATAATCCCAATCTTTAATTTGCCTTTGAATGCAGCGTTGGTCACTGAACAGAGGTTCTGAAAGTCACAAAATGTAAAAACATTAACAAATTGCAGTTTTATGAATGTTTTCTAGATGTCAAGACATGATGCAACCTTGTTGCAGAGGTTTCCCATGTTCCAAGTGATCATTCTTTGATCATGTTTTCAGTTTTAACAGCTGTGTGCTCTTAGTAATCGAGTACTTTAAAGGTTAATAATTCATAGAGCTCATTTACATCTGTTCTCAGAAGAGGCCATGTTCTTATAAGAGTCGAACTGAGTAGTTAACTAAATCAGCTGGTGAACAAAGGTGTGGTTATGTGGTTGAAATGGGACCTGTTCTTATTTCAGATTTTTGATATTTTGACCAAAGTGCAGAACGTTTGATTAGGAATATGTATCTTCTGAATTGTTTTGTGAAAAATGACCAGTATCCTTGAAATATCATCTTAAACAGGTGTGCAGCAAAGTGAAAACAAAACTTTAGAAGAAAATTTAAAATCTTCACTTATTTATTTTGCTAAAAATCTTTAAAATTATAAAAAGAACCCTTGACTCTTGTTAAATTATTTCAAGTATTTAATACATAATACCACTTTTATTGGTCAGTGACATGTAGTGTAACACATCTAGACAAAGTGAGGCATTGAAGGGTCCAGAGGACTGTTAACATCCGCTTCATGTTGCAGCTGAACAGCTCGGGCCAGGGTCTCTAGCTGAGTTATGAAACTACAGATCTCTTCATCAGAACTGTGAGTCCAAGCCAGAGGGAGGTGTGCAGGAACAGGTTTACGATCTGCAACACAGACATTGAGGCCAGATAATGATGTTTGAATTTGTTGACAAAGCATCTTTTATAAGGAAAATATAGTCAAATTTTGTTCTGCTCACCTTGAAAAAACTGCCCACTGCGTGTTTTTTCAGCAGCTCTAGACAAGGCCAACCACACAACAGTGTCAGCTCCTTGTTCTACACTGCGCAGCCTGTCCCCCATCATCTGATGGAACTGGGGCATTGATGTAGAAACAGCTAGAGATGACATAAAAAGATTTTTTTTTTTTTTTGCACCTTGTCTGATGTGATTTTAAGAACTAAATAAAAACCTTTTATACACTGCTCAAAAAAAAGGGAACAAAAAAAAAACAAGACGTCTATATCTGAATGAATTAATTATTCTTATTAAATACTTTGATCTTTATGTGCTGACAACAAAATCACACACAAATTATCAATGGAAATCAAATTCATCAACCCATGGAGGTCGGGATTTGGGGTCACATTCAAAATTAAGGTGGAAAAACACTACAGGCTGATCCAACTTTGATGTGATGTCCTTAAAACAAGTCAAAATGAGGCAGTGTGTGTGTGTGTGTGTGTGTGTGGCCTTCATGTGCCTGTATGACCTCCCTACAATGCCTGGGCATTGCTCCTGATGAGGTGGTGGACAGTCTCCTGAGAGATCTCCTCCCAGACCTGGACTAAAGCATCCGCCTGGACAGTCTGTGATGCAATGTGGCGTTGGTGGATGGAGCGAGATGTGATGCCCCAGATGTGCTCAACTGGATTCACGTCTGGGGAATGGGCGGGCCAGTCCATTGCATCAATGCCTTCGTCTTGCAGGAACTGCTGACACACTCCAGCCACATGAGGACAAGCTTGCTTTAGGAGAAACCCAGGGCCAACCGCACCAGTATATGGTCTCACAAGGGGTCTGAGGACCTCATCTCAGCTACTAATGGCTCAGGCTACCTCTGACGAGCACATGGAGGGCTGTGCGGCCCCACAAAGAAATACCACCCCACACCATTACTGACCCACTACCAAACTGGTCATGCTGGAGGATGTTGCAGGCAGCAGAACGTTCTCCACGGCATCCCCAGACTCTGTCACATGTACTCAGTGTGAACTTGCTGTGAAGAGCACAGTGTGCCCTGGGCAAATTTGCCAATCTTGGTGCTCTCTGGCAAATGCCAAACATCCTGCATGGTGTTGGGCTGTAAGCACAACCCCCACCTGTGGACATGAGGCCCACCCTCATGGAGTCTGTTTCTGACCGTTTGAACAGACACGTGAGGGTGACACAGGTCATTTGTGTCCTGCTGGAGGTCGTTTTTCAGGGCTCTGGCAGTGCTCCTCCTGTTCCTCCCTGCACAAGGCGGAAGTAGTGGTCCTGCTGCAAGGTTGTTGCCCTACAGCCTCCTCCACATCTCCTGATATACTGGCCTGTCTCCTGGTAGCACCTCCATGCTCTGGACACTACGCTGACAGACACAGCAAACCTTCTTGCCACAGCTCACATTGATGTGCTATCCTGGGTGAGCTACACTACCTGAGGCACTTGTGTGGGTTGTAGACTCCGTCTCATGATGCTACCACTAGAGTGAAAGCACCGCCAGCATTCAAATGTGACCAAAGCATCAGCCTTAAGGCAGAGGAACTGAGAAGTGTAATTTCAGCTTGTGAAATTGATTGTCAATCAGTGTTGCTTCCTAAGTTTGATTTCACAGAAGTGTGACTGACTTGGAGTCTACATTGTGTTTATTTTTTTTGAGCAGTGTATTTTCTGGCCTTTTCATCTTGTGACCCACTGAGACAGTACCTGGTGTATCTACCCAGCCAGGATGCATGGCAGAAAAGTGAATGACAGGGTAGGATTGGGCCCAGTGTTCTGTTAGCACCACCTGCTGTCTCTGAAAAGAAACATTTTGTTTTTGTCTTTTGTATTTTACAGTTTAGTCCTATTTTCTTCATATGAATGTATTTTATATCAAGGATCTGACTGATTTCCTCTTCTACCTTGTTCTGGGTGTAGACCATGACCCCGTCAAAGTAGCCCTTCTCTGACTGCAGATCATCAACTCCAAGCTTCTGGACCAGCATGCCTCCAGAGGACACAGTGATCTAATGGGGAGAAAACAGCCCCAGCAGTGTGCTCAGACAACAACCACAACAACACAAACAAAAGCAGCATTATGTTGTCCACACAATCCAGATGAAGACTTGTATTGTGTGTTTAAAGCATGAAAACATACCACTCTGGGGTCCCGGCTCTTCTGTAGAAGTGGTATGAGAGTCTGAGTGAGAATATAGACCCCTAAAGAGTTTGATTAAAGGACTTCAATTAAAACCGTGCAGAAAAGTGTCATGCTGTGCTCACTGGGAGTCATTTCTCACCCATGGTGTTGGTGGCAAAGTTCATCTCCATCCCTTCTGCATTCATCTCTCTCTTGTGCAACATGCAGCCTGCATTGTTTATCTGCCATAGCATTTACCAAACACTTTGCTTAAAGCATGATGATTTGCATTTGGCAAATCACAAAAGGGATGAAAACCTACCAACACATTCAGTGATGGATGCTGCTTCTTGAAGGCCTCTGCAAACTCCCAGACTTTGAGTGTCTGCGACATGTCAACAATATGGACATACACCTCCTACGAAACAAACGATATGAGTCTTTATTAGGTATCATGTCTGCTCACTATGAAATAAGACAAATCAAACTCACACACCATGTTCCCAGACACAGAAATGATGTCTGATTTGGCATCTTCTGCTTTGTCTTTGTTCCTACACACCATGTGGACTCTCCCACCTGGACACAAAACATCAAGCTTTATTTTATATCACATACGTGACACATGAGACTCTAGCTTGTACCTTTCTTGGCTATAGTCATAGCTGTTGCTTTGCCAATTCCACTGTTGGCTCCAGTGATCATAAAAGATTGACCCACGACGGATACATCAAGGTCCTTGGGCTCAAAGTCTTTAGATGCTGCTTCGTATCCCTCCCTAAAAGCACAAATAGATCATACTAATCAATGATTGTGTCCAAGAAAGCTAAAATGTTGACAATATTTTTTGTCTCTGCAATTTCAGCCCCCAGCAGTGATGTGTCATTCTCAAGCTGTCAATAGAACTATTGTAATTGCATATAAAGACCAGTTTGTGCAGTGATTTGTGCCACGCAGTGACCTCACCGCTCTGCTTAGACTTACACAAAAGATATAAAATGCATTTGATTCACTTTAAATCATGCATTCTGAATTCCAAATAAAATAACCAACAATACAGGCAGTAATCATTGAAAAGCATCCGTCTTTAACACATGCAGGCTGCAGATCAGCATCAAAGTGATACTAACCTTGAATACTGGTGGATCCCATTCAGAAACCAGATGGTATTTCGGTACAGAGACATGACATCAAGTGATCAACAATCCCACAAAGTGCACCAACTCCTGAGAGATCAGGATCACAGATGCAGGAGCTCACTGCTCCCTACCGATCCTGAATGGGAATAACACTTAAACGCTCCCTCTGAGGGTCAAAAGTTAAAGTTTTATCAGTTCATTCATTTACATGTCACTCAGCCTGCTCCTGGTTGAGCACATCTCTCTGAGGCAGATCTACTACACCCAATCCAGATGTAGGTGAGGTCAGATGACGTAGGGCGGCCGGAGGGGCGGGGTTTAACACTTTTACTCCGGTTACGCTTGTCGAAGGGTAGATATGTGTTCACTGGGACCGTCCGACCCTTTGTGAGGGTTAAACTGTACTATTTGTAGTTTTTTTAAATAGTGTTTGTATTTTGGCACCGCGTCAAAAATGGTAAGTGTCTTTTTAAGGTTCTCTTGTGCGCATGGCCGCGGCTGGAAGGTAGCGTCAGCCTTCATGGCCGTTCACCTGTCGCACCTGACGGCAGTATCACCTTTACGCTACTTCCTGTAGCGCTGCGGCGTTTTGAGCTTCAACAAGCTGCCGAAAAGCGGTGATTTTAGTTTTTATTGAGATATTAGTTGGTTTATATGTCGCCTTTGGCAACGGTAGGAAGTAAGGTGCGTGTTTCCAGAACCGGTGTATTCTGTAGAACAGGTTTCGTCACTTTCCCACCCCTATGTCTGGTAGTTTGGTGCTTTGCATTTTATTTTACCTGTGAGGAGAAACTCCCAACTTAAAATAGGATTTCTGCCAATTTACAATTTAATTTAAACTGTACGTAAGAGTTTGTGTTTTTTATGTTTTCTCATTGTAACCAGATCCTTCAAACTGATTCTATACCAGTGGTTCTCATCTGGTCTGGTCTTGGAACACTAATAGAGGGGAATTTTTAATTTGAATAAATTAAAATGATCAATTTATGTAAGGAAATGATGTTGCAGTTTAAACCGGACACAAATCAGGGCCACCATCAACTCCTCTTTACCTTCAGTCAGCTGCATTTTATTTTAAATCAAACTCTTTGCTTCATTAACATCAGCATTTTTAACAGGATCACTTGTTTTCTGGCACAAACATGAAATAACACTTACAAATACGGAGAAGTAGATTCAAAAAGGCTCTAAATATGTAGCTCTGGGTAAGAACCCACTGATGAATATTGGCATATTCGTCTGAACATAACTTTTTTTCTTGAAAACATATTTGGTAAAAATGGGTTTGTCATATATTTGAGGTCTAGACCGCCATGTCGCGTCCCAGATGTGCTGGTCCACATCACAACGCTAAAGATAGTTCTATTTCTGAGCCGAGGCGCGCCTGAGACGCGTGTGTCATGACATTGTGGAGTACTTTGTGATGCAGAAATTACAACAATACACTGAACCGCTACTTGTACGGCAAACATAAACAACCATCAGACGAGGAGCGTTTCATTGTGGAATATTTATGTAATTGAGCTTTTAGAAACAGTATTTCAATAAATAGCTCACTTACCCATTGTTGAAGAATTAATCCCACAAAACATGGTAGTTTTGACCAAATATATATATATATATATATATATATATATATATATATATATATATATATATATATATATATATATATATATATATATATATATATATATATATATATATATATATATATATATAATGTTCCTATTCTCAGTTCCCACGAGATATTGTGACTATCACATGATTTTGCAAGCTGCGTTCAATGGTGCTCTGCTTCAGGAGAGACTAGAAGACTCGCCAAAGATGCAGCGCTAACTTCTTTGTGGGACCCAGGCTTTACTTTGTCGGTGTGTCCTTGGGCAAGTTGGTGGTCGGAGAGGCCAGTGGGGGCGTTGCATGGCAGACTCGCCTTTGTCAGTGTGCCCCAAGGCAGCTGTGGCTACAATGTAGCTAATCACCACCAGTGTTTGATTGTGTGTAATGGGTGAAGGATGAGTTGATCCTAGAGGCAATTAATACAACACAAACAGTAGCAGGCCCAAGATGGAGATAGATCAGGGTATTACAAACCTAAAAGGGGCACATGAAAATCCATGGATGGACTCCACGGTCACCTGTATACAGCAGCTCCTTTTCCTGGAGGTGCAGAAACATTGACAGCTTGGGGAACACAGTACGTGGCTAGAGGGCCAGAAATAGGAGACTTGCAGGCCTGTTCCAACCTGCGGGCTGCCTGTTGAGTACCTCTGATCTAGATGAACTGAAAAGCTCTGACCAGTTAAATGGGGCTTGAACCATGATAGAGCTGTGCCTGTGATGTCAACGTACTGCCCTAACCATGACAGCAGGATCCCGTAGACCACTGTATGAAAAGCAGCGGTGAGGACCAGGACAGTTGGGCCTCCTTTTGCATGAATTACAGCATCAATGCGACATGGCATGGAGGTCATCAGCCTAATCTAAATATTTAATGGAGTAGAGTTTTTTGATTTAATCTTGTATTCAAATTTTGATTTCATCTACATACTTTACAAATACAATGTAATCAACAAAAAAGGATTTTTGTTACAATTTTGTGGTGTTTATTTTTGCCAGCCGCTCTGATTTTGTTATGCTTTTTGAGTGATGCACACTTCCAAACAATCTGACATTTCACAGGCATTGAGGCATGCCATCTAACAATATTCCTCCATACATTTCTATATCCACCTGTCATGCTCCTGAGAAAACACATTTTTTGCACACTTTCTCTCTGCTTGGACATCCAGGCGTCTGTAGCAGCTCTTCTCTGCTTTTATAGCTGTGCTGTTTGACCATCTTTTTATTCATGTGACTGATGGATCAAATGAAAAAGTCTAGTTAGTTGGGGTTTAAACGTGTCTTACAAAATATATTTCTGATCTTAAATTGGTGCATGCATTTTTTAATGGTAGTTTATATTGATACTAGTCTGACAAATGTAATTTTGGTCTAATAATTAATATGCATGGTTTTAATCGCCTCAGCTCAACTCTCCTACAAACTAGGACCTGAAGGTTTTAAAATCATGAACTCTGGATAGTGTTTCCCAACTCGTTGAGTAATCATGTTAGATCCTAATTTTAATATTTATTAAAATTTGATTATAATTGTTTATCACAACCAGAATAAATGATCATTGAACCTTCCCAGTTCAAAAAGCTTTTCTTTAAAAGTCCCATATTATGCAAAATTCACTTCCTAAAGATCTTTTAACAGTCATATCAGTCCCAACAACTGTGTATGAGATCCAAAATTGAGAAAATGTTTTCACCATTTTCACTTTCTTGTTTTAATTTTTGGGAAAAGTGTTTTGATCTAATGCTAAAGCGGGTGGTTTCCAAATCTTTCCTCTGCTGACATCAAGAAGGGAAAAGACCACTCCTCTCTAAAGGACAGAGCCAATCACGAGCACCTTTTAACTACCTGAGCCCACCCTGCCCTTTAAAAACCACAAGAGCGTGTATTTTTGCAAACATTAGCAAACAGTCATGACAAATATGAGCAAAGCACGACAGTTGCTTCATAGATGGTTGCATCAAGGAGCACAAAAGCCTTGTTTTTACTCCCTTCATCTGAGCCCCCGACGTCTCGCTAACGCGTAGAGAAGAGAGCTGGGCGGGGCTTAGAGAAGCTCCACAGCTGCCCCATTTGAAAGTAAAGTTTTGCTTTAGGAGGTGGGATGAGGGGGTTGGAGAACAACAGCTGCACTTAGGCCAATTTGACCAATGCAGAGCTTTTACATGTTATTGAGATGTAAAATAAATGATTCAGAGTGGATATAAAATGCACAATATTGGACCTTTTAAAGTAACTTCAGCTCTCTGAAAATAAAAAATAAAAAACAACCTCAAACTACCTCTTTCTTTGGTTTTTGTTACTCATTACATTCAGTCTGTAAATCCTCATTTTTACTCTATTTCAGGGACATTATTTGTTCATGAGTCATGCCAAGAACACACAACTTGTTCAGCCCTTCTTTTGTGTGTGCATGCATGCATGCGTGTGCGTTGGTGGTTAATAATTTCCTCTGGATTAACTTTGTCTGGATGTGCATTAGACCCTTCATGTATTTCTTCATTAAACAACCAGATTTAATGACTGTCCCTGCTGATCGTGTGTGTGTGTGTGTGTGTTGTTAGATGCGCTTCCTGCTGCTCTTCAGTCGCCAGGGGAAGCTGCGTCTGCAGAAGTGGTTCTCTGCGATGTCAGAGCGTGAAAAAAAGAAGATCATCAGGGAAATGACCACCATAGTGTTGGCACGCCACCCGCGTTCCTGCAACTTCCTGCAATGGAAAGACCTGAAAATTATTTACAAAAGGTGAAAGGCATGAAGCATTTTGACATGTGCATGTTTGAGTAGTGAACCATCTCATTTTTTTTCACTGATGTGTAAGTCTTTATTGTCAGTCATCACTTAAAAACAAACCTGTGTCCACTTCCTCTTTTTAGATATGCAAGCTTATATTTCTGTTTGGGTGTAGAGGACCAGGAGAATGAGCTGTTAGCCCTGGAGCTTATTCATCGCTACGTGGAGCTGCTGGACAAATACTTTGGCAATGTATTGGTTCAAAAATATGTTTTTCTGCAACATTAAACCCGTTTATAATTTTAAAAAAGTGTGCTAATCATCATCCCTCCTCTTAGGTGTGTGAGCTGGACATAATCTTTAACTTTGAGAAGGCATATTTTATCCTGGATGAGTTTTTAATGGGAGGAGAGATTCAAGAAACCTCCAAACAGACTGTGAGCCGCGCCATTGAAGCCTCTGACATGTTGCAGGAGGTAGGATGCACAGAGATTCATTCACACTCACACATACACATAAAATGCAGGTGCAGCGTGAGCGTGTAACATCTGTTGCATGCATTAGTCTTCTTAAAGCAACAGTGACATATTTTGAATTATTTAAGTCACTTGTGTTAAATTTGTGATTTTTTTTTTTAGTTGTGGTTGCGGGATATATTGGTGTTCAATGATTTGCTCAACACATTTTTTCTAAATGTAATCTCAAGCTCTGATATGAGGAGTTTAATGAGTGTAGATTGGTCAGTGTGTGCTAAATCCCTGTTGCTCCTTTTTGGTTTCCTTATAGCTAAAAGTCATGTAGTCCCCCTCCCTTTTGTATAGATTTATGCTTGTGCTCCTGTTTGTCTTGCCCTCCCTTCATGTGCACACATCTGTCTCTTTCTCAGCCAACGTTTTTGCGAGAGAGACACAGATTCTCCTAGAATGGGGCGTAAAACTTTAGTGTTTGGCTGAAGCTTCCCCCTCCCCTCCCTCTGTAGGCTCATGGCTCTGTGTGGTACGGTCGTTTAACTGGGTCTGTTGTCCTGTGCTGCCGAATAGGGCTGACTAACACTTTTAGGATGATGTTCAGTGTAGGCTCCCTTATTCATTTTGACCATTATCGCTTCAGGATGACAACAGTGAGTGGTATGAGGTGGAGCTGTTTGGATGACCTTGAATATGGACAGACAGGTTAGATGCTCTGCTTGTGTTAGTTTCCTGCTGTGTGTTGCTGCGCTCAGCACTTGAACGCAGGTGATTTGTAGATGCGTGCCTGTGAATAATAAAAGAATAAATGTAATATTTAGTCAGGCATGCGTAATCATCGAATATGCTGATTTTTTTTTTTTTGTATTTTTTTGCTTTCTTGTGCCTTTTTCCAGACGATGGAGGAGTATATGAGCAAACCAGCATTTTAACTTGTGGAGGAAAAGGACCAAACGTACTGGAGGAGTCCACAGATGTACTGTATATGGGTCAAAGAAGCTTCTGAAACTGAATTTACTTGTTGAACCTTAAAATAAAAGGGGGGATAGGATGTGTTTAGTGCCTGCTCACCGTCTGCCTGATAGTTGTTTTTTCACTTGATTGTTAATGAATTTAAATGAAGTTGTAATAGAGGATGGTGGGATTTAGACTTATGATTGTGTTGCATTTAAATCAAAATTAATATATTAGTCGATAATTTCACTCTGCAGAAGATCAGATTTTTGGAGCAGCTGTGCTGTTACTTATTCAACTCTTAGTTCAGTTTTAATGGTTTTCTCAGCATAAAACAAGATTTTGGCTAAAATGTTTATTCTGTAAGACTTTTAATGGTATATGGTTGTCATTTTAAAAAAATAATGCACTGTTTATGATTAAAATGTTTATTTTAATAAAAGGATTTGTTAGATTTGTCTTATTTATTGTGATCATGACTTGATGTGGTGTTTCAGTGAGTTTAATAAGGCAACACAGCTCAGCAAGGAGAAAAATAATACAGCTGATGCTTTATTCTTCTGTGATCCATCACACATCGTTGAACATGTACAAAATGGTTTAAAAATGAGCATAAGTAGCACAACCACTGTTAGGCCAACAATACAGAGCTTTGCAGTATGAAAGGGTTAGAAGGCAGGCGACAGTCTGATATTTCGACTGAAAAATAATGACTCCGATTATACCATTAAATCCACTAACCCTGAATATATCACGAGTCACGACGACACTCGCAGCCCTGACAAACAATCGCGGTAAATGTTCCTCGTAGTGCTCAGGAACAGCTTTCAAAAACCCAGTCAGGATTATATTTAGTCATTTACATGTATATTCACAAATGAATAATTTGACATGGATAAAAAATAAGTATTTTTTAAAATCTGTTGAGTATAGATTCAAATATAGGGCTGTTTACAAACACCATTTAATGTAAACAAATTAAACACCACACAATAATTAGTCAGGTTTGATTGTTGAGTATGGGGTGCCGATTGAAAAGTAATACATTTTTAACAAGTAAAAGCTATATTTAGCTCCTTTATAATAATAATAAAAAAAAGGGTAATCACAATGTTTAAATGTTAAAAATAAATGTATTGAATCAAATTAAATATGTAAAGTGTCCTCTAAATGTTGAAATAAAAACATAAATGTGGTGATTATGCAAAGTCTACCAAAATAAAAGCATGATGAAGAAATCCCCTAAATAAAACCCGAGTCCTCTTTGGGTGCTACCTGCACATTAATGGTTCACCATGCTTTTATTTTGGTAGTCTGGATTTTTCAAGTTAAGCAAGAATTTTGTTTAAAACCACGTTTATTATTAAATTTTAATTAAAATTTATTCTAAATGTTTATTTTCATCATTATTATTTAGAAGTGGTGAAATATAGCTGTTATTCTAAACAATATATAGCTTTTCAATTGGCACCCCTCTGTAGAGAAGAGGTCACATCTTCCAGATTACTGTTCGCCTCACTGGTTGGCACCTTTAATCTCTTGTGGTCTCATTAAAAATATTTCTAGAATGTTCTTGCAGCAAGTAGGGACAGTCATTGAAATGATGTTTTTTTATTTCTAAGTTTGCTATAGATCATTTAAGTTAGGGTGTTATTAATAACAGCTATTGTTCATGATAGAAATTTGTAAACTAGATCACGTCCACTAAACGTTATTGTTGAGACAGTATAAATACTATATTTATATTAATGCTGGGGATGGGGTCAGGTTTACATCCCGGCCGCGTTCTGTTCACGGTGCTGCGCCTCTTCTCCTTCATTGACGGTTTGCGGAGCGGAGGTCTTGTCTGGGACCTCCTCCTTCTCCTCTGTGGGAGTTGCTTTCTCCTCCGCGGCGCCCTCGGTGTCCCTCTTGGCCACGGGCCACTTCTTGGTGTCCGCCTGGTCCATGTAGTCCTTCACACGCTCGTACAGCTCGTAGGGGAACTGGCCCTTCAGCTGCGCCTGCGTGTCCCGCTTGCTGATGGCGTTCGGGTACTCTGTGAGGATCTTGGCCGCAAGGTAGGTCGTCACCTCGTCTTCTACGTCACCATCGTCGTCGTCGTCATTGGCCTGACGCTTCAGGGGCATTTTGTTGAGCTCTGATAAAAACAGGTTCTCCCTGCGGCCGGAAGGCGGAGGGATCTTCACTGGACCTGCGTTTGCAGCGGGGATGGATGCAGCTGGGATTCTGTCTGAGGAGGAGGAGGAGATGGAGGTCTTCATGGGTCTCTGCACCACGGGATACTCGTTGCTGATAGTCTCCACCCCGATGATGTCCAGAAAGTCCTCCCTGTCCATGTCGTCGGTGGGGGGCTTGCTTTTCAGCGGCAGTCTGCGGCTGAAGTACCTGATCTTGGGGGTTTGTCCCGCTGTGTACCGGGTCAAGGCTTGGGGGTCGCGGTGGAGCTTTCTGAGCTCCTCCGTGAGCAGCATATCGATGAGGTCCTGAGGAGGGACGTGGAGCTTCAGGGAGAGTTCCAGGAGCTCCTTCACCGTCCGAGGATCCACTATAGAGGGGCGGATCAGTCTCTTTTTCTGGTCCCCGGTCTGATCCCTCTTCTGCGTCTGGTCACTCATCTCCAGGACCTTCAACAGGTAGTAATCTACCAGTTTGGTGTCATCATCCGCCTCCTCCTGGTTCTGATTGGCCCGACGCTGCATCTCCTCGCGCTCGGCCTCCTCCTGGTCACTGAGCGCCCTGTCCATTTCTTCGCGGCTCCTGTTCTCCATCTCCTCCGTCTCTTCCCTCTCCTCCACGGGGACCCACTCCTCTCCTCCGGCCACATCCTCATAAGCCTGGTTTCTGTGACCGAACCCATCTATTCCCTCATCATCTTCGTCCCCGAACGCGTCTCTCTTCTGGCCGGGGACCGAGGGCATCCTCCCCAGTTCGTCAAAGATGGACCTTAAGTTGGCGAGGCTCTGGGGGGTGTACTGTTCGTCCAGGTCCTCCGTTGCCCGCTTGGAGGCGTCTGTGTTCTCTTCGTCTTCAAACATCAGCGGGTACTTCTTGTGAGGTCTGGGGAAATTACCGTAATCTACCGGTGCGCTTTCAGGGACTTCCGCGTCTTTGGCGCGGTGCCTGTGCGTTCGGCGGTCGCTCCTGGGCTCCGACGCGGGACTGAACCTCGTCTCCTTCCCGCCCTGGTCTTGGAGAGTCTTGAGCATGGCTTTCATTAGCTGCTCAGCGGTAATGTCCTGCCTCGGGATGCCGGGGGCGGGCTGGCGCTCCCCGGGAACCTCGTCCTGCCGCGAGGCGAGCTGAAGCAAAACCTTGAATTTTTCCACTTCGTCGTAATCCACAGGTTCGGGTCGACCCCCGTTCCGCTGCTTCAGGTTCTCGATGTACTCCAGGGCTTTGATCATGTCGGAGCTGGGCGGGAAGGCAGCCGGCTGCCCGTCGCCCTCCCCGCCTCGGAGCCAGTGGCGGGGGAGAGACGCAGCCTGCAGGGCGCATCCGTGGAGGAGGAGGGCGAGCAGGACCACGGCTCCCCCCGCGGGCAACTTGTGGTGGAAATGCAGCATTGTAGGCAACGTATTACCTGAAAAAGAAAACAGTGGCGTGTGAGCAACGCGTTCTGGGGTCCAGTCATCTGGAATGTTTATGTTTTAACAAATAATCTCGATATAAAACCTTTTAGTCGACGCGTTCCGAGCGCACGGCCGAGTGTTTTGGTTCAGGATTTGTATTCCTGTCGGGGAGTTACGCTCCGCATTTTGAATGATGTGATGCTGTGCACTCTCATCACTGGATGAGTCACTCCCTACGTTGTTATGGGCAACGTCAGCATCACATTTACGTTAGCAACCTAAAGGAAAACACTATTTTCTTTAATCCTTTCTATATATAAACACACATTTCCCCGCATATTTGTGCGTAAAGGACGCGTTTCGTCACATAGGCTAGACGTATTTTACTTAGATGTGCGAAACCCCATCATGTAAATCAAATAACGGCCGTCAGTTATCATTTATAAAGCCAGTCTGTTTGAAATAAAAACAAAAATAATCCTCACCTTTGGTAGTAAAGCTCAGACAGCAGTGAGGGTGTGTCGCATCTCAGGAGCGGTGCTGAATCTCTTCTGTTTTCAGCACTTGGACAGCTCCTCCTGTTATATGAGGCACCACCTGACCACCACGTCATCACACAACACACGCAAAAGCCTGGCCCTAAAAAGTCCATATAAATGATTCAGGCTTATTATATGGAAGAGTCTGCTGTATTAAAAATAGCTCTTTATGCAGTCTGCTGCCTTTCTGTTGTTGCTACTGACTGGAGAGGTCTAGGAAGGCAGCTTGTCTCATAGAAAGCAGAATGTGTGTGAATTTGGAGTGTTTAGAGTAATTTAAATGCTTCTTTATGAGCCAGTTTTATTATAGGGATACACTTTCTTTTAAATAAAATGTTAAATTTGTAAAGATTGTATTAGTTTAAACTTAATTTGACGTCTAGGTGCTAAATGCAGGAGTCCCTGCTGCTTTGTGTGATCTGTAACCACCTAAATGATCCCTCATTCTAATTTGTTTTGACAAACATTGTTTTCATGATGATAGCATCATTGCCTCTGGCATGGCGGCAAGTGAGGAGTTAAACCCTCCAGCGATGAGTCACAGACCCAAAGCACCGCGGAGCTGCTGTCGCAGTCCAGCATCCCTCCGTCTCGCTCTCCCCTCCTGGTTCTGCGATGACAGAGATGGTGGTAAACACCCTCCTGGTGGCTGGGGGCCAAGGCTCCGACATTCTGCAGGGTCAACCAGATAACAGGGGCCACACAGAGTGCCAGCTGCCAATTAAATGCCATGGATGGATCATGACAAAGTTTATAATGAGACCAGTTACTAAATGTGTTAAGGTGTGTTGATCATTTCCCTTTTTATTCTGTTAATAAGCGATGTGAAAAAGTTGAGTTTTGTTACTTCCCCGGACCATCACACTTCTGCCGCCATGTCTGACTGTTGGTATGATGATGTTGTTTTGAACTATTTACTCCAGATGTAACGGGACACTCACCTTCCAGAATGTTACGTTTGTGTCTGACCACTCTGCAGAATATTTATCTAAAGTCTTGTGAAGCACCAAGATGTTTTTAGATGGGTCTTTGTGTTCATTTGGGTCAGCAGAGGTCTTCTCCTTGGAACTCCCATGATGCATTTTTGTCTCTTTATTGTTAATGAATCATGACCTCTGACCTTTAACGTTAATCAAGTGAGGCATGAAGCTTTAGATGTTCTAGGTTCTTTTTTTTTCTTGAATTCTTTTAGATTTTTTAGCTTTTGTTTAAGTGATTTCTTAGTTCTGCAGGTCTGTAATCAGGCCTGGATCTGGCTAACTAAGATTCCAAAATAATGTGGTTGATAAGCATTCCTCCATTTCATCAGTAATCTGCTCACTCCATTCAATAGTTAACCATATTTCTGTTTAAAAAGAAAGCAAAGAAAAGTTTCTCGCTCAGCCTTTTAATTTCAAGCTAAAGGGCAGGATCGTTATCATTTTGACCAAGGTGACGTCAACAATCCCAGAGGGGCATTTTGTTTTATAATATGCCTTCACCTGCCTGCCCTCCTGGACTTGGAGAGCTTCTTGACATTAAGAGGAGCATTAATCTAACTAGCTAACGCTGTCTGGTTTGGTTCAGCTCAGATTTGTGTGAAAAAGAAGACCAACAGAGTCACAGATCAAGTGATTGACAAGTAGTGAGACAAAGAAGGGGCGAGGTGTTGTTTGTAATTGTTGTTTTAGCATCATTCAGACTTCACGCCTCCATTCAGACACAGCTGTCACCCTGAGGAACAGCAGCAACTGCAGCCGATCATTATCAGCGACATGCCTTGTTAAGAAAGCGAGAATACGATCAACCTCCCCGTTTGGCTGTAAAAACAAGTACACAAAAATATATGCAAATGTCTGCTCATTCATCGGCCATGGCAGTGACTAATAACGTCTCACCGTCGCTGATGGATGTGACAAATATTACAGAGACAAACATTCCCTCAGCTCATGCCCTATAATTGCAGGGTTGCGTTCATTTACAGACACATACACCGTGTAAAAGGCACAAACACAGGTAATCAGTCAGTAATGTTTTTGTTTTACAGCTGAAGATAAAATGCCTCTCGTGAAGAGGCATTTCTTCCAGCATGCGTCTGCTTTTATCCTGGCTCTGGATCAGTCGTGTGAGGTGGCAAGCTGTTAAACATCTGTTGAGTCTCTTTAGATGTCATAAATATGTGTTTATCCATATTTGCATGAGTTATTTCACCCACCTTCCGGTGGCTGCTGTGATGATTCTGAGTTACAGATCCGATTTCTCCGAGCTCAACCCTCATCAGGCTGCTGGAGGGAGATTCACAGAGTGAAGTCTTGATTCCTCTCCTGGGTCTGAGATGTGCTGTCTGTGGCCATCGGTGCGTTCAGGCCCCGCTCGCTTCAGTCATTAAAAGTAAAGATTTCCACTGATTGCCACGACTGAGTGTCTTTTTATTCCCTCCTTTGTCTCTATTTCTGTCTTCGTCTTTGTCAATGAACATTAGAGCAGGGAGGAGTGAAAATGGTAGTAATTTAATTAAAGTTCACACTCACAGTCTCATTGGTTTGGTTTCTTTCATCACCTCACATCAATGCTCCCTCTCTCTTTACCACTATCAGCAGAAACCGTCTTTATAAGGAGGAAAGGTACAAATAAAACGAAGGTCTGGTATTCTTTTGTGTTCATGTGAAAGCCAAAATTCTTCACACTCAAAACAACTATTCCAAAGTGCATGACTGGATTATCTATGAGCCCCATTTATTTGTGTGTGTTAGGTAAAATGTGAGGTTCTATTGGGCAATAAAGATCAGGGTTGGGAATAAATGATAATAATTTGTGATTGTTGTACTCCTCTTGGTTTGCAGCACGGAGGTCGTGGATTCGCTTCCCTGGCTCAGCAGCCTCTCTGCCTGGAGGTTGCATGTTCTCCTCATGCATGGGTTCCTCCCATAGGCCCAAAACATGACTGTTAGTGCTAATTGGTCATGGTAAAATGTCCCTTGGTGTGAGTGGGTGTGTGTCTGGTTGTCTTGTGTCCCCCGCCTCTCGCCCCTTGACTCCCCTGGAGTTAGGCATCACCAGCTCCCACGGCTGCAGAAAATGGATGGATGCATTCCAAACCCTCCATATCCAATTGAAGTAACTTGCAATAAATAACACTCTTTAATAAAACTGTTGATATTTAAAAGATTTTAGACAATACCTGAAAACAGTTCAGAATTATTGATTGATGATGTTGATAGATACAAATTTGAATGAAGAAGAAGGAGAGTTTTGCTTTCTTTGGATTTGATCGTATTTTTAAGTTTTACATTGCATTTTGAATTATTAACAAAAAAATCACCTGTGCTTTTGATTTCCTCCTGTGTTTTTACTTTTTTGTTGATGTTATAAATGAGTCTGTAAACTGCCCTGAATCAAACCCTGCATTTATTTGACTTTATGCAGGAACAAATCAGTAAAACCAAGTTCATAAAAGAATTTAAAGCTGCTTCAGAGTATTTGCTCCCTTTATTTCTTGACGTTATGAACTGTTTTGATCGTGCAGCAGCAGAGTCTTCACTGCTGTTTTCCCACATGTCAATCAAAGCTGCCCGGAGAGAAGACGTGCGTCACACCAGACTCTTGTACATGCACATGCACTCTCAAACAACCAGACTCACAAAGCATCATCTCGAGATTTTTTTATAATTTTATTTCATTTTTTTTGCTGTTTGTCCTTCTGGCTGTGCTGCTTTAATGCTTCAAGGACCCATGACTCATCCAGGAGATGAACCCGTTCCTGAATAGCACAGCATACATGTTTAATGTCTTTAAATGAAGTCATGTAAAATAACAATTAAGATAATTGCTTTGTTTGACAAATAGACAGGAGAGACCACCCACTCTCGCTTGTATTTGATGTGGCAGGGGTGCATGAGACGTGGCACGCCCCGTTGTCAAGGCTCACCGTCTTCTCAGCCAGCGTCTCCATGGTGACGCTGCCTCACAGTCTTTCATCTGCCTCCAACTTCATCCCTTCCCACAGGTTTGGTAACCTTGGCTCCTTCATTAGACCTTTCACTTTTTAAACTATAGTCACTTTCTTGATGGCTCACATTCATTACTTTCTTTTTTCTTGGTTGTAACCATCCAGCTCATCCCTCCCATTGTGTCAATTACAGCAGCTAATGCATGGCCCTTGTCTTCAGGAGGCTGGCGGTTCGGGAGCAGAGACGGGAGCGATTAGAGCCACAATATGTTGGTCGGGCCATTAGGATGGAGGGCAGACATGAATACTGTCTGAGCTCTAAAGGGAGGGGAGAGGAAATGAAAGAAGGTCCACATTGTTCATGTAATAAAGAAAGAATGCAGGTGGGTCAAATATCTCCTAATGAGTCTGCCTTCAATGGTCAGACCGTTTCCCCTCTTTTAGCATTATTCAACTGCAAGAAAGGTAAATGTTTATGTTGATAAATGAAATCTATTTTTAGACAAAACTAAAATATATCAGCAGCACAGTCCTTTTCAGAATAACTGGTTATTGATCTTGTTTGTTTGATCAAAACAAACAAAGAAGAGGAGATGATTTGACAGGTTTTAATGTATCAGACAGTCATAGGCTGAGAGGAGTACAAACTTCCAGGAATCCTGTCTGGTTTCTAACTCTGGACTTCAATAATTTAACCTCTAAAGATGAAGAATGATGATGGAATCGTTGCCACAGTGCCAATAACTGTCTGTTGCTGCATGTATTCTATTGTACATTCTATCAATATTCATCAGTGTGTTTTTCAACTCTACATAAACCTCGTTTGATTTTTAATGACGTGTGTTTTATGACTGTGACTGTAAATCGTGGGTTTGTCTGTTTAAATCTGTCCAACCGAGTGATGCAAAACACTTAAAAAAGAAGAGGAAAAGAAAATATATATATAAAAAAACATCTAGGCTCTAATATGATCATTTTCTTTCATTGGGATGTGAAAATGCTGCAACAAAAGTTTTGATAGTAAGACATTTTTCTTTCATTTTTCTTTTTCTTTACTGATTCTTTGTGAAATTCAGAACAGATTTCTTCTCTTACACATTTTAATGAGCAGATGTTCTAAAACCTTAGATCTGTCCTGTACACTCTTGTTTACGCTCCATTAGAGCCAGGTAGTTTGGGCTTTTAACAACAAAAAGAATCTGCTTTCATCACCAACCAGCCCTATCCATTCATCAATTTATATCTCTTTTTCTATCTGTCCTTTTCTTTCTCACCATCCCCTCGACTTCTGTCCTGAGGTCAAATTCTTCCCAACATTTTTGTTGTTTTGTCACCAAGTGATCACTCTATAGAAAAAAATCCATCTTAAATATCCAGAAGGGGCATATTTTCATCCGATTGGTTCTAAGACTGAATCCTTCAGTCCATCTTTCTGTCTGTCGGCTCCATGTTCAGATGTGGACTGAGGATGCTGACTCATTTTCCATCATCTGAGGGGGATAGCAGTAGAGCATCTTCTCCTCCTCACTGAAATGAATCTTTTGAAGTGTTTCAGGCATCTGTTTAGGATGCCTTCTGATTGGTTGGAGGTTTTCTGAGCACATCCCACTGGGACACAAAACTCTCAGGAGGGATCATGTATCCTCTCTGGCTTGGAACCACCATGGGATCCATCAGGAGGAGCTGGAGAGAGAGATTTCTGGACTTTCCTGAACATGTTACCTCTGTGACTCAACATTGGATGAGCAGAAAAATATGAATAGATGGACTTTCCTCAAAATTGAACTGATAAAGCCTATTAATAGATGCTATATCTTGTATAATTTTCATGAAGTTTCTGCTCAGACTGTTGTCCTGTTGGGGTAATCCTACCTCCAACCAGAGACCTAAATGAACCACATGCATCACTTTTCTTTGACATCAAGAGAATAACAAGTTGTCAACATGCATACAGCTTGACTATCAGTGACATTTGCATTTGATGCAGACAAACATAATTATTAATGATTTGCAGTAAGACCATGATATTATCATCACTTTATCTGGTCCTAAACAAGGAAGGCTGTTGAGCATTGTCTTTAAAGTACAAATGACTTTCTTGTCATGAAGTATTTTTAGATTTTATAGTAAAACTTGCAATATTCTAATCTAGCGTCGTTTAAAAGTCTGTTGCTAGTTTTTGTTCTACATCAACAACCAGACCTTTACTTTATTCTGCACTTTCTCTCATCCCTCCTGAGCTCATCCTCACAACCTCTCAGTATCTCTTCATCCTTAATATTCCTTTTTGCCCACTGTTTTTTTTTAAATCGCCCTGCTCGCTCATATGAATGAAAATGAATGTTCTGAATCATCACGCCGTATCAAAGTGATGCTGTGTTTTGTTTGAGTGTGTGGCGCTTTTTTTCTTTCTCTGATGCGCGTTAGAGCGCACGTGCACAGATCGTATCAGCGTCTGTGTTAAGAGATGCAGCTTGACGCACTGGCTGACGTCATTAAAGGCCAAGGCAGGATGTGTTTATTGATGAAGAAATCCTGTCAATAACAAGAGCCGCTAAGGAAGAAAAAAAAAGAGAAACTAGGGGGAAAAAAAGCAGTCGAATGAAGTAAAAAACGAATGAAAGAAGAAAGTCTGAAAGTTTAGCGACACTAATATCATGCACGCTAATGATGTGTAGCAAAAATAAACCTCCAAATGGTTTGTTTATCTCACTAATTGGTTGTGCATGTGGTCGTCTTCTGCATTTGTCGAAATGCACAGTGTTCTTGGCAGCAGCAGTGAGATTTGAGTTCATTAAAATGTGCCACCTTTTCCTGTCCTCCTCTGCAGTGTCTCAATGAGAGGCTGCACAGAGGCGTGTGTGTGTGTGTGTGTGAGCTTTAATGTGTATGAGTCAGTGTGTGTGTGTGTGTGTGTGTGTGGATGTTAGCAGAGACACATTTTGATTATTCCACCCAGAATCCAACTCTTTGCATGTCATACTTACAGGACGTCGCCCCTGCATTGAGTCAAACATGACTAGAGTTCATGTGTGAATTTTAAATAAACGTTCTATTTCCGTCTCCCCCTCCATCAGTCATCGACCCTCACACCACTCCCTTCTTTTGTCTCCCCCCCTCTTTTGCTTTCTGCCTCTCACCACTTCTTCTTTTCTATTTTTCCTTCCCTGACTCTTCTATCTCTGCTGGCTGTCTCTCTTTCCATCACTAACTGTTTGCAGGGCGACAGTGTCGTCCTGCCTGGCCGCCTCCAAAACGCCGTGACCCCTCGCTCCTCCTCCCCCACACCTCCCATCTCCTCCCTCCCTCCCTCATCTCCTCCCTAACTGATGCTATAAATACCCAGCATCGGTGAGTCATCGCCCCGACGTATCAGTTGCCTATCCCTCTGTGCCTCTCCTCCTCCTCCTCCTCCCTCCCCTCTTTGCTTCTCTGCTCTGCTCAGGCTCATTACCAGACCTCACACGTTCTCTCATATCTAATTTGGCTTTCACATCATGATAAACCAGAGTTTCTTTGATTCAAACTTTAAAGCTGTAAAGTAAAAAAACTAACAAAAGCAGTTCTGCACTTTGCAAAAAGCAACATTAGTGTGAACAAAAAAGCATTAAATGATAAACTTTGTAGCTCATCCAATACTAAACTTTACATTCACACATTCATAAAGAACCCCACAAAATTTCATATTCAATTCTGAGGCTTTATTTTATTGTAAGAAAACATTTTTTTTTATTATCCTCATAAAATAAATGGAAGACATCCTCAGATTACTGATATTATTATCAAAAACGAAGTCAATATTTGGGAGCAATTTTGATTAAGAAAAGAGTTGACTCTGTGCTTCAGAGGTGTGTAGACTCATAATGAATCTCTGGAATGATGACATCACTCTCTCATTATTGAGAAAAAGTTTTGGTTTATTCACCATCATAAAGATGCTTCAGTTTATTAAAGGTTGTATTCATGTGATTATTTGCTTTCCACAGCATGTCAACCAGGTTGAAGTCTGGACTTTATTTGGATCATGCAGTTTTTTATTTTCTTTCTTGTTTGTTGCAGATTTGGTTCTTTTCATTAGAACACTGGTTTGCATCCTTCTTTTAAACGGATCGACTCCATATAGTTTAGAAAGTGACTGGGGATCCTTCCCAGTCTGATTCTTGCTGGTGTATTTTCTCCTTGGTACTGTGCTTTAACACCAGATTTTTTTTCATCTAGAGGCATTCACACTACACAAACACCTGCTGACTGTCAGTTGGGGAATTTGAAAAAGCTGCACACACATACTGTCAGTTTCTGTAGAAGCAGGTTATATTAAACTCCAAAACTTCTTCCTTTTGGCCCTTTTTTGTTAAATAAGACAGTAGAATGTCATAACTTTAAAACCAGATTACCCTTGTGCACCTGACAAATAGGATTTTAAACTTTTAGTATATTAGAAACAAACATACAACACAAATATTAAAAACGATTCTACACAAAAATCAGCAAATTAAGAGCAAATTGCCTCTGTTCTAACTTTTCTCTAAACCACCATGATGCTTCTTCTAATCTAAGCTCCATCCTTGGCTGCACCACCAGGTTTCAGCCTCTAATTTCTCTCACTTCCTCTCCAGACACCACCCACCGCCTCTCCAGAGTTATGAAGGGATCCAGGTTCATCTCTGCTCATCCTTGGGTAAACACCGCTCTGGCTCACTCAGGAGCGAGAACACAGATAAAAGTTCGATTTTTTTTTTTTACTCTTCTGAGTCATAAGTAGACAGGATGAGGAAGAGCCAAAGGAAGCAGCAGGAGAAAGAAGATGGAGGAGTGTGCCAATGAACAAAGAGGAGACAAACACACTAAAACACACACTACATCCAGACAATATGGATGATGACCTTCCTGCTGCTTGGTGGTGGTGTTGCTGTCTTTGTGGTAAATCTGCTCCTCCCTCACTCTCTCTCTCTTTGTGGTGTGTATGTGTGTGTGTGCATCAGTATCTGTGGGCTAATGAAGACAGCAATATGGCTGTGACTCACTCACACACCCCAAAGGACTGCTGGATGGATGGAGGGAGGAAACTGAAGAGCAGCGTTGCTCGACTCTGATGGGTTTTTATTTTCTCCTTTATTGCAAAAAAAAAAAAAAATTAAACTGATCAAAAGTGGAAATAAAACTAATAACTACTAATAACAGGCTTGCTTTAATTGTGATTAATTATTTTCTGCTTGGACTCTAATAATCTGAAATAAACGCTTTCACTATTTTCTGAGTTTTCATAATAAAATGAGAATAAGTGAGAAACACAACTGATGTTTAAAATAATTTAAAATACTTTCTGTCAGAAGCAACCTTGCAGGTTTACCAGCTTCTTCCTTTAATAAATGAGCTGATGTCACAGGTCGGTGATTCACGACAAAACAAACCTTGAAATGTAAAAAAAAAAAAAATCTTTTGTTTACTAGCTCTGAATTAAGGTTGACTCCAGGAACTGCTTGTTCCGTTTGCGTCGCAGCGCTTCTCACAAACCACATTCACTCAGACTCTCTGGCCTTCGTTTCCATGGAAACTATAGTTTCAGAATGATTCCAATCATGCTGTTAAGCCTCAAAGATCACTCAGATGTTCAAAACACACACACACACACACACATATAAAACTCCAAAACACACATAGACCTGCAGTTATAACCAATACAAACTTGTTTATTTCCATTACATAACTTCCAAGGCCAAATCACAATAAATAAGGAAGGGCACACTTGCGGTTTTAGCTCAGATTCCAGGGATGGTTAACCACACAGAAACAAGGTGACCCTCAAAAACTGGTCAAAAAGAAAAAAAATAATTAAATACATTAAATGGAGGCTTTTCATGAGTACAGTTAGTTTATTCAGATTTGATATTTGACTTTACTTCCTCACCCCTCTGAAGCTATTTACAAATGAAAACGAGGCGCGGTGACGATCTACCACCTTCTGCCTTCTCACTCCTTCCAATCATCATCAGTGGTGTGTGCTGTGTGTGGTATCTACAGAATGCAGAGAAGTGCTTCACATTCTCAAGACCCCTGAAGAAATCTTATATTTGTCAGAAGGCAACAAGCCGCCTCTAGCCAGGCAGAGAAAAAGCAGCAAACACAGTAAGCGACTGACGTTTCACTGAAATGTCAGGAGAGATTTTTAAAAAAAGGGAATTAAAACAGGAAGGCAGGAAGGAGCTCCTGCTTTCATACGAGCAGGTTTTACAAGCTAAAGCAAATAGAAATCTGATGAGATAGAATACCTAACTGTACCTTTATCATTGCTGTGTTCTGAGTACCGTTAAAACCGTTTTCTTTTTGTACAAAAAAAAAAGAGCACTGAGCAAACAATCTCCAGTCTGTTCTTAAATAAATACCGAAGGAAGAAAAAGATTTGCTGCAATTATTCACCACAAATCTAAAAAACCTACTGTATTCAACAGATGAATGGCAGCTTACAGAATCATATGGTACAGACTCTTTTATATACAAACAGATATCATACACACAAATCAGTCTTAGTTCATAGAAACCTTCCTCACACTCTAAGTTTATCCTATGCGCTCAAACCTGGACTGTGTTTATAATCAATTGCTTCCGTTGCTCAAATGGAGTGCGATTCCTTTAAAACTCTTATCTAGGTGCTTTGGTACATATGCACACTTTTCTACATGCAGTTCAGTTTGAATTTACAATTTCTGCACAGTACGTACACAAGAGGCTACTTCTAAGCTTCGCTGTCAGTGTCTCTACCATCAGGTTTATTTCTAAGATGATTTGATTTCCTATAAACTATCACTGGTCACCTAGGAGTGAGAGCTGATAAATACACCACAGAGTAGAGTTATTATCTGTGTGCTTTGTTTTCTTTTCCTGTTTACATACTTAAAATCTTGAGTATAAATATTGCACATTCATTTTTATATTCCATAAGAGCAAAGTAACAGTAACTAAATCTATGGTTAGTTACCCTAAACTAATATAACCTTTATCCTATGCTAAGTTCCCTTGGAGATATCCATGTGGTGCATTGGTCATGACAGCAGGAATACAAGTGTGGCAGGGTTGGAGTGTTTCAAAAAAACACATTCTATTGGTTGCAAAGCCTTGACAGACGCCCCTGATCTTTGACCCCGGTCCACACCTGGAAGCAGGAAATGAAGACTCAAGTAAACATGCACTCAAATGAGCTACCTTTGGCTCACTAGAGAGTAAAGGGAGAAAATGGTAACACAGCTCAACAGTACAATTAAATAAAAAAGGAAATACAAAAAAACAAGAAAAGAAGTAACAGTAAGAAAACATTTTAAATGCTAAATCTCAAATGGCTTTGCAACACTGATTCATCACAGAAATGGGTTCCACTGCTGACAAACCAAAACAAGAAATACCGGTAAAATGTAACAGAGATCCCTGCAAAGATTCCAACCTGAAAGTTTTTAGAGCCCCAACAAAAAGCTCACGCCGTCCCCTGCCTGATATCTGTACCCCGTGTCAACAACCGAGCTGTAAAGGTAGAACGTTCCAGAGAGGAGAGGAGAAGCAGCGATGGAGCACTGACATTGATTCGTCTAGCCTGACATTCCTCTCACTTTGAATCACGCAAACTTCATGTGCCACGTTGGTCATCATAGCAACTCAAGAGGCTAAAATCCATCGAAGCGGAGCTGCGTCTCAGTGCGCGGCCAGCCTGGCTGGCTCAGTTTCCTGCGTTGACGGTCCTTTCTGCCTCTGGATCTTAAATCGAATTAATTCAAACTTGATTCCTGATTTTAATTTTTCTCCCTCCTTTGATCGAGGCTGGTAACAGAGAAGCTGAGGAGGAGATGGAAGTGTTTTTGTGTAACATATGTGTGTTATCTGTATTACAAGTTCTCATGAAGTAGTCCTGGTTAGGTGTTCAAGTGCTGTGTATGTGTGTACTTTGGACTGTATGTTTACATTATTTCCCTCCATACATCCTCTCTATGTCTTCCTGATAGTGTGTTTTGAGCTCCTTGCGTTTCAGTTTGAATGCATCGGTGACCAGTCCGGTCTCTGGTGTCCATGGTTCTGCACTCAGACGGATCTTCTTGGGAATCTCAAATCGCTCCAGTTTTCCTGGTGGTTGGAAAACAGAATCACAAGTCAGGCTGACAGATACAGAAAGGCTAGTGCAAACAGTGACATGAAGAGAGATACTATCACACCAACTCAGTCTTACATGAGTTTGGGTAAAAACTGTATTGTCTGAACATAATAGGACTTTTCATTTTAACCTGAAACAGCAGCCTCAGTAATGATACGGAGGGCCTCTTTCTCGATCTGGAGATCGTTGCAGATTTCCTCCCACGTGCCTTTGACTTTTAACTGCCCTGCCAGTGCCGTTAGCTGTTTGTGGTTAGGCACCACAAAGCTGATCACATATGACTGGTCACTATAAAAGAAAAGGGGAGATCATATTAACTTTTATCCCAGTGCAGAACAAATGAGCAAAAAGAAAAGAGAAGTGTTACCTGTTGGCATAGGCACATATATTGTCTACAAGGGCGCAGTTCTTTAAAACAGCCTCAACTTTTCCAAGAGAGACATACTCGCCGGCCTGCAGCTTTACCAGATCTTTCTTCCGGTCTGCAGGAGGGAAACACACACTGATGAACAGATTCAACACATTCATCACCTGTTCACAAACACCAGGTGGTATTATTCCTACCGATGATCTTAAGGCATCCATCAGGGTGGAATTCTCCAATATCTCCAGTACAGAACCACCGCTGGCCGTTCGCATCCACAAAAAAGTCCCCGTGGTTTGTGCCGTTACATTTGTAGTAACCCATTGTCACATTGGGCCCGCCAAGCAGAATTTCTCCTCGTGGGTTTGGCTTGTCTGTGCTGTAGTAACCACCTGAGGGGAGCAGGTTGATCAACCCTCTGTTTTGCTTTCCATACAGACCGCTTTGCCGTCACACTACTCACCCTCTTCCCAGTCCTTCAGAGTGATCTCAGAGCAAACCAGCGGAGCACCGACTCGTCCTGTGCTGTAATCCCAAACTGAAGAATACAGCAAAAAATCACTTGATCAATATAAACAAACACAATCTAAGCTATCATTTAGAATTATTCTTTATTAAATGTTATTTTTAAACAGAAATAATGAACACTGATACGTTTTTGGCCTTTTTTCTCCTTGCTTACCCTCGCTGATGGTGCCAGCTCCACAGGTCTCCGTCAGGCCGTAGCCCTGCCCCACAGGGCAGCACATACACACGTTCATGAAGCGCTGTGTCGCAGCCGACAGCGGAGCTCCGCCGGAGAGCAGCACCCGCGTGTTTCCTCCCAGGAGGGCCCGCACTCGTTTAAAAACCAGACTGAAGGAGAGGAGACAGTATAGCATGCCAACTGATCATATAATAATAAAATTTAAAATTTCAAACCGATATTTATAAAATTAGCATTTCAAGTATCAAAATTATATTTTTTTTTTTGTCCACAATCTACTTTTTGTATATCTTTATTGTCATTCTTTCAAACAAACTTTTTTCTCATTTATGCATATTTGGTTTAAATTCTATATACTGACAATATTTCCATCTAGAAGGAATGTTGTAACTGAAATAACATTTTTACTAGAAGAAACTTAATATATTTGATAAAATTCAGCTGATATCAGTCAAAACCAGGCATCAGAAATTAGCAACAACAACAACAACAACAGTACAATTACAAATATCTACAAAAATATTTTAGATACCTTTTAAAAACACAATAAGGTGCCACTTCAATATAAAACATTTGAAATAAAATTATGATTAATGATACATAGACTGTATAAATCTAATTATTATTAACTTCCAAAACAACTTCTGGATATTTCAATATAAATCCAGCTTATTAAATGTTACACTTACACGTTTTTAAACATCTTAAACAAAGTTGTTGTAGTTCTTAAAAAGTCTTTATATCAGTTCTGACTAGTGAGAATGTCATTGTGACCAGGAGGGATACTATCTTTGATATTTAAACAATTATTTGAGACAGAAGGGCATTTTGATTTTATTTTACAAATAAGAAAACACCAC
Organism: Callopanchax toddi; assembly: GCA_006937965.1. NCBI lineage: Eukaryota > Metazoa > Chordata > Actinopteri > Cyprinodontiformes > Nothobranchiidae > Callopanchax > Callopanchax toddi. Next base: position 191,098 of record SSNR01000216.1, read on the forward strand.
ACACTCTCCCTCACAATGTGTGTGTGGTAGAAGGATGTACACACAACTCCAAAAACAACTTTAAGGAGTTTTAAACATTCTAAATAACTTAAAATATAGAATTCACAGATGGTGGAGAGTAATTTTTAATATGTTTCATTGTAGCTGTGTGCAGACAGAAGCATGTGACAGCTGCAGGTAGGTGTGATGTGTTTTACCTGTCACAGAGAGGCGTGCTGTAGCCTTTGGAGATCTGCTCCATCTTGTAGTTGTAAGCCAGCACAAAAAGCGTTTTCTGGACTTTGCTCATCTCCTCCACTTTGGTCATTACATTTTTATAGATCCGGTCCATGATCTCCTACACATGAAGCAGATAAATGCTCAGTCAACACCAAACATGGTTGTAATCTCTAAAAACAATAGAGTAAGAGTTTTTACTCACTGGTACAGCAGCCATGAGAGTGGGTTTCAGCACTCTGGTATCCCCTTTACTGCCCTTCTTGATCTTAGAGGACTGAGAAAATGAAACGACCAACAGTGAAAAACTGAGTAATAATCTAGTAGACAAAAGAATCTAAAGGAATATTAGATTTGAAGTAAGGGAGGTGGAATGTTTGAGGATAATATGAAAGTCAGGTCACACACTAACTTGATCAGCTAGAGTCTGAGGGGAGGAATAACCGATGCGACACCCATGGGAGATGCAAACCAGTTCAGCGCTGAGCTCTAAGACGTGAGCCAGTGGTAGGTAGCCGATGTAAGTGTCTGTCTCACTGCCAGCACAAAAAATAATAATAATAAAAATCTAATTAACAAACTAGCTGAAAGAGACACAATCCAGACTTTAGAAACAGAACAACAATCAGACAGGAAGTGTCAGAGTGTGAGCAGTGAAACTGATATCTGCGTACTTGAGGTTTGGGATCCGCTCAGCCATGCCTGCGATGCCAGCGATGATGTTACCATGGGAGATCATGACACCCTTGGGGATGCCTGTGGAGCCGCTGGTGTACATGATGACGGCGATGTCCGAGGGCGCCGGCTGTCTGCGTTCTACTGCAACTGCAGAGCAGAGAGGTGATGGTTGCAGGTGGAAATACACAAAGAACAAAAGGCAGTCGCTGTAACCTTTACTGCTAACAGTTTTCCTTTTTTATGTTTTCTGTTAAAAACTATCTTGTGATTATTATTTAAGTAAATTGAAACTAATAAAAGTCAACATGTTTGCCTTCTTAAAAGAAAATTATTCATTTGTTGGGATTGATTTTTGTTCCATATGCTTGGTCTTGAAAAATCTTTTTTTGTCTTTTTACCAGCAACAAAAACAGGATCAAGGTCACGCTGTCTGATAAAAATGCTTACTGTATCTAACCAAGTTTTCAAAAAAGCTGGACACAAGTCTGCTTTTTAGTAGAAGCCGGTGGAGAGTTAATTACTAACAAAAATGTATGTTTTTCCCTTTAGATCTGTGTGAAGTGCCGTAGCCCTTCTCTGTTTTCTATCTGTGGTAAAAAGCACACAAACATAAAGCACACACACACACACACACAATAGAGCCCCATCCCCCATCCCTCACAGACACAAGCTTGTAAGTAGGTCTTGTTAGGTAAACTGAGAGCTTCAGTCACAATTTTTTTCCTGTTTTCAGATCCTTTAAGCAGGTTCTTCTCAAGAAAGCACCCTGTGTAAAATAAGCAGCTTTAAAATCCAGCAGCTGTTCTGTTGCAGGCAGAGATAAACAACTGTTAGCTCTACAAATCTCTGTAAAGTATGTACAGATGATTTTACTAAGTGGGAGTTGTGACAGACTTGACTGCGGTTTTTGCTGTTCATGCAATGAGGTGTAATGTGCATTCAAATGTAACGGAGTACAGAAAACTGAAAATACACTGTTCCTTCCTACACACAGACGTGAACATAAATTCTCACAATGTCAACCTGTCATCAAAACTGAGACTGATCAATAGAGATAAAAGCAAAACTATATATATGTGTCTGTTTCCAATATTATCCAATCTCAGACAAAAATCCTAACAACCACGCTCATTTACTCAGACTATGGACAAGAGAAAAGCTGATTTTCATCAAAACAAACCAAACTCAAAGAATTTAAAAATGCTGTCAGTAAATGTTGTATTGTGAGTGAGAAAAAGGTCTTCTGTTGTCCGTGCTGTAAACGACAGACATAAATCCCCTTCATCCCTAAACAGAGTAGACCACTGTCCACTGCAGGTAAAATACAAACTACCCAGAAGCACTTTGCACAACTCCACTTCATCATACTGAACTATCCTTTAAAAGCTCCTTAATTAGGTAATTTCCAATTACTCTTAATATTTTACACTCCTGCAATCATCTGCATAATTATTCTTTTTCTTTCAAAAATGACTGAAGTGACTCTTGAGCTCCATCATGGTTCCTATTCATCTTCATTGTCTCTAAAAGTTGGATGCTGTCATCAAGGCCACAGCTCGTTTGGTAAGTGGTGATTTTCCGACAATGCCACGCGCTGCGCATCACTTTAATTACACATCAGGATGTTGGCTTTGATTTAAGCCTGCATCAGTGTACTTCAATGTTCCTGACAAAATTAGAAAGCGTTTTAATCAGGGTGCACAGATACTCACGGTTATCAGGCTTGGATCCCAGCTCCTTTACGGTGTCCATGGTGTAAATCGTGATGCCTCTGGGGATGTCCGACGAGCCTGAGGGCTTACTGTCCACAACAATGATGAACTGAAGTCTTGGGACTTCACACAGTATTGCCTGGGATGGAGGGGCAGATGAAAGCAGGAGGGAGAAAGAAAATTAAGCAACATAGTTCAACAACAATTATAGACACAGACAAAAACAGTAATCAGGTACCTTAAGGCGGCTCTGAAGCAGGTCTTTGCTTGTGATGATGTGCGTGACTTCTGTCTCATTCAGGCCATGAGCTATGGCCTTAGGTCCGAGAGTGGCGTACAGTGTCACAACTGTAAAGTTCAGTTACAATTCAGCCAGTTAGTTTTACTGTTGAATGTATAAATATCCATGTCTTGACCTCAAACACTTACGTGGGAAATTGTACATGAAGCAGGCTTGTGCTGCCACAACCCACTCAGCTCTGGTCTCACAGATGATGGCGATGTTATAGAGAGGCTTCTGATTAAGAGCTGCCAGACCACTACCAAAACACTTCGCTGCATGGTAGGCTTCCTCGTACGAGAGCCAGTTATAGTTCCCAAGAATCACCTTCACAAAACACAAAAGTGTTAACATCACAACTACAAGTGGAACATAGTATTACAAGCCTGTGTAGTTTAACAGCGTAGTTTTAGGAGCAGTTTTAGTCAACACTGGCAATGAGAACATGTTCCCATTCTTTGTAATACAATGAACAATTAGAAGGGAAGCAAACAACATTTAAAAGAGGTAGTGTGTAAAAGTGAAACAAAAAGGACCTGTAAATGACTCATCACATCATACGTCATCACTCACATACAGTCAGTTACTGCCATCTGCAGGATTTCTGTTGTCTTTCAGCTGAAACTATCAGACTTTTAACACAACCCTTAACAGGACCAGTTCTTTGATTTGACTGCAACATGCCTAACATAAAATAAATAAATAAAACAACAAAACAAGAACAAAAAGCAAGTTGAAGTCTCTCACCTTTTTAAACACTTTGCCATTCGGTTGGAGTTCATCCTCCTCACTAAGCACCTCCCTAGTGCCCAGACAGTCTCTCTCTGGAAACCTCCTTGCAGCGTACTCAAACATTTTGTCCAGTGTGTCCACTCCAGGGTTTACCCATGCAACCAGCTTCTCTTGGCAATTAATGGCCCTGTACGGTCCTGCCGGATGCCCGCTGACTGAGCGCGCCTTTATCCGGCGGGCTCGCTCCAAATTGGTGCCAGCCCCGGAAAAGAAGTACCAGGGTATGAAGGTGATTACGGAGTAGACCCAGACTACAGAGCGGAAAACCTGCAGGAGCAGTGGGTTTATATCCTCCTTCAACTTCATCTTCAAGGATGAAGTCAACGACGGACCGAACTGCTCGCTGCTCTGCTCCGAATTCTGATCTGCTGCCTACGGTGTTTGTTTGGAGGTGGTGGATATTTTTGTGAGGCAAAGCAACCTGCAAAACAGAGAATGAACATGAAATTTTATAGGCAGTGTCTGCATCAAAAATGAATCAGCACATTTTGGAACACTGGGGTTACAGTAAATATATCCTTGTAAGAAAATCCCTGCTTGAATGAAGACCATCTCTGCCTATTCTTTTGCCAGTTCTCAGTCAGCACTTTTTATTTCACTCGGCTCCTGCTTCATGTGCAATATGAAGAAACTATTGTGTGCCCTGGAAACAATTTAGAAGATGATTTGTCAAAAAGATTGACAAAAAAAAAAGGCAGTTAAATGCAGGCCAAAGAAGATATTGGACTGTTGAAACAAGCAGTGCTTTCCTTTAACACTGCCTCTCCAGGTTTCTGGAATTATTAATTCACTGTGTACAGTCTGCAACAACATTATACCATGTGCTATAGCTCTAAGTGGTTTTGGCTACCATGCTTTGAGTTGTTAATGCTTTAAGTTGTTTGGCTATGCTACAAAAACGTTTGGATCACTGCAGATTGTCTCCCTGAGAGCTCGGCTATTTGTAGCATATGCTTAAGAAAAGTATAAACAGCAACGTGTCCCTGTAACCTCTGAGCATGGTTGTGTTATAAAAGGCAGCAGTGATTCATTCTGTAGCTTACTGGGAGAGGCCTAGAGGTCACAGCTGAGGTTAGCAAACCCTGGCCTGCTAAAGTGGCTAAAGCTGAAGAGATTGGATCCTCTTGGCCATTTGTACAAAACTGTGGCTTGAAGATAAAGAATGCAAGAGAAAAAGCTGTGTCATCAAATTCTTGTGGCCTATGCTGCACGAAAGTCTGTTCCAAGACATTATAAGCAGTGCAAATTTACACTGAAGACTTCGCTTTTACAGACACAATTTGTTCTCATTCCTCAAAAATAATCTAAGAAAAATGTCTGTTTGACACATAAAGTAGAATTTTAGAACCCACAAGGTGATTCCCAAAAACAGACTCAAAAACTAGACTCAAGGATGATGCATCTTTCAAGCCCTGTCAGAAATTTGAATGATTTTCCTGTCTTAGAAATGTTTCAGATACTGTTTATCTACTGTAGATTTATCTTTGATGCTTTTTGTCCTCCACTTTCTTATTTTTAAATCCATACTTCACAATGTGCTGTCAAGGTTAGGTGCATCTACATAGAAAATGAGTGAAAAAAAAACTTTATTATACCTATCAATCAAGATGACTAAAGAATAAAAAAAAAAAAAAAAAACTGGCTGCTTAGAAGAAAAATATAAAAAACTTAGGGATAGTTTGAAACTTTTGCAAAACCCCATTTATACAGTGGTGCAAAAGCAAAATTATTCCCCACATCAATTCACTAACATAAAAATCCTAATGAAGGCTTCCAAAGTTCCAAACCCAAACTGCTTTCCTTTCTTTTTTTTTTTGATTATTTCAACGGCACAATTCCATACAGGACAAACATGTCTCACTTGTTCTGCTGCAACTTACATGCCACAAGTAACCGACGTTTCAACTGTTAATGAGAAAATCAAACAGAGTAAAGTTTCAGGTACAGCCAAAGCAGAGAAATCCCACACTGGGGTAGCTTAACACTGGCATTACAGGTTTAGGACTGAACAGAGAAAGCAGACACGCCTTTTTCAAATTGTAGCAACAATGGAAAAAAGAGATCTTTTTCTATAAAGAGAGGTAAACACGTGACATACGGTTACAGTGACTCGCCAGCCTTAGAGAAGATGGTTTACAATCAAATTTCTACCTTAACTGTAAAGCCAATCCTACTAGAAGCCGGTTTGCGAGGCGTCAAAGCAGATCCACATGCTTATTGTGTAACAACTCTACACTCCCAAACACAAATGAATGAAGTTCAGTCATAAAAATCATTCTGATTTAAACAAACAACAGATGACTTATATAGCAAGATATTTTCACTCCTATGAAAGTTTAACTAGAGTTGGCAGAAGGTTTACAAATCTTTCAGTGAATAGAAATTAACAAACACATTAATGGATAGGAGGTTGTCCAAAGAGTCAGCCAACTACAGTCAACAATTAACAAGTTACTTTTAAATTTTGACACACGAGTAGTAATGAAGTATTGTGCAATTTAATATTTCCAAGCTTTACACATACATTACCTAACTTACTTAAGCAATATTAAGTTACTTAATCAGTAATTCAGAATTGGTCTACAGTGTAGTTTTATCACTTGTAAAAACGAATTTTCAAATTAAAAATATATATGTAAAACAACATCAAGCCAGCAAATAATACAAACTTGTTTATTATTTAAATCTAACAACCTTTAACACATTTTATTCATATTTCAATTACTTAAAAACAGATTTAATAAAAACCTTTTGGGCAATTATCTTCCTCTGCTAAGTACTATGTATGTACAGTGTAGTATCGATGAATGTTTATATCCGTGTCGTTATCTTGTGTCATTTAGATGAGATTACATCGCTATACTCAATAACCGGAACGATGTTTTAGATATCAGAGAGATTTTACGTTTTTCGGGACATTTCGTTCTCACGTCCACTTTTTCTTGCACGAGAAGCATCAAGATTAGCAGCTAGCGGACTAGTCTCAAAGACGCACGAGCAGCTTAGCGAGCCACCATTTAATTTAATTCAACAGAACTGTTGAGGCGTTTCGTATGATGAAAACTCTTTCCCCGTACGTTATTTACCCTTGTATCAAAAGGGGGCGCACGCAGAAATCGCTACATAAAATGAATGTCATAAGAGAAGCTACGTGACGCGCCATTTAGCAAACCGGTGGCTAACAATCATCCCCTCACAACATCTGCAGAGCGTCCATACCGCAACACATTCTCACCTCTTTCCTCAGCCTCTACGCTTGAGTAGCAGCGGGATGGACTCCGGTATTTTTATCCTTCTAATCACAGCTCTGATAGAATATTGACATTAACTATTGGGACCAGAGCTATGGCGATAAATCACAACTGTAAGTATAAAATTAAACGAAAAAAAAAAAAACGTAAATCTATGAATTACCGGGCCACTGATGCCAGCCCGGAAGCTGTGGATTCACGTCACAATGTTTCTCCGCCTGTGATTGGAGCTTCAGAGGTGGCGCGTGCTAGAGGCAGCGGGAACGTCAGTGGGGTTACTAGCGGTCACTACGGTGACGCGTTGGCCATGTGTTTGGGTGTCGTAAACGAGCAGTTTCGTAAAAACAGTCATAACCTCTAAAAGTACGAATACAGACTGAAAGGCCTTCTAATCCTTTATAAACTCTACATAAAATACAACATATTTTATCTATTTTTTAAAATTATTTTATCTTATTTTATATATTTTGAATGAATAAATGGATTTAGATTAGTTACATTATAACAGTGATGTCATTCTACAATTATAAGTTATGCAATAGATCAATCGAAATTGGAATGATTGAAGCCAATGCTTATTTTGTCTATCCCAAGTATCCTCATGATACATAAATACAATAAGATAAAACATATAAATAAAACACAAAATATAGGGAAAACATGAAATAAAGTAAAATATAAAGCAGTTAAGCCATTGTTTACATAATGTAAAGCCCGTTTTTTGTTTTTGGCATGACAGTAATCATAATCACAAAGTTTCACCCCTCTTACTGATAACCTAATCTGTTTCAGAGTTGTTCTACAGAATATTTGTAATGTTTTATATGATTTTACTTTAAACTGGACCAGTCTGTTAAAGTTTATATAATTTAGTTTTAAAACAATTAAAAAGAAAACATCTCAGTCCAACTGTTCTCACAATAATTCATGATGTCTATATTTGTCAGTTTTGCTCTAGTCATTTTGTGTCTATGTGTCTTGTAAAGAATTAACAGCTTTTAAATGAGAGCGGCATACTTTAACTTTATGACTTCCTCAGCAAGAAAAAAATGCATAATTTTATTTTCTTCTACTTTTTTCATTTGGGGCAGTAATGTTTATTACAGGTTGAAAAGTGTTTAAATTTGATTTATAATATATGGTAAGTGAAAAATAATGTAAAAATGACTCTATTAATAATATTATATTCATGTAGGCCTAAGCTAATAATATTTAACCTTTTACTGAAACATCCTTGGATTTGTTAGAATTGTTTTATTTTAGTAGGTTTTAGGCATCAAGTTCATGCAGGTCATGCTTTAAGACAGTGGTTCCCAAAGTTGTGGTTGGGACCCCACTGTGGGTCCTAAAAAACAAATGGGGGTCCTGGGATGTTCTTCAGACCTGAACTTGAATTTAAAGTCCTTGCTAATACCATATATTTGCCATAATTGTTACAAACAGTTGAATAAACATAGTTGTAGATGTTTGTGTAGTCATCATGTCCATGTTGAGTTCATTAGCAGTGTTTGTATGTTTTTGCCAGTGATGGTTTGGGTCACGAATCTCTGCCACTGTTATTTTGTGAGTCAGAAGCCAAAATGTTAAGGAACCACTGATATAGGGACTAAAATGTACAAATTAAGCAGTTAACCTGCTAGTGTTAAGCATCACTTTTGGATTGGTTTTTGCAAGCTGACAGATTTCCTATTAAAAGTTTGTAACCTTCTTTATGACACATGGCTGATTATCAGCACCATCTTTATCCACACTTAGTATTTTGAAGAAAAAGCATGCAAAAAAATGCATACTCTCACAACAACTCTATAACTGAATCACTTTGGAATATGGTCAGATCTATAAATATAGTCAGATAGAGAATTTTCTTATTTAAAAAAAGGTTTTACTGCCATTTTTTCATGTTATGTATGAATGAAAAACAGTCTAAAATTTAGACTCTTTATTAAAATTAAGAGTAACTGAATGAAACTGATTGTTTAATTTTGCATCTTTATCAGGCCTTTTTAATTTTATTTTGAAATTGCCATCTCATTTATATGTTCTATTTGACGAGTGAGATCCACTGTAGGAAAGATGATTACAAAATAGTGTAGGCTATGTTTAATTTTAAAGAAGATCAAATATACATTTATAATTTAACTGTAAAGGAACAAAATTATTACATTATTGTAAAAAAAAAACTCCCATCAAAATATAGAGTATAATGTTGACTGTTATATATTATCAACAAATAAAAAAGACAATTGTTCACACTGGAATCATGTGATAGACACCACCACTAATAAGCAGTTTGCATTGCATTGATTAGTCACACTGCTGCCGTTTCTAATCAATACAGCGTGGACTTTGTAGCTTGTGTTTATTTACAAGAAAGATACTTTGGGGCAGAATGCAGCAAATAATTTACATTTTTAAGCTTTTAACTAGCAGGTCAGCCATTAGTAGACACACATTTCAGTTCCTATAACTTGTTTAAGCATGTGCTAAGCTTAACTGGAAAAGCAAAACAAGCAAACTACTAAACAAACAAGAAAAATCTAAAAAAGACATGAATGTTTGAACAAGATGTTCAACAAAGTCTCAATGATAAATTGTACCAGTTTTAAAAAATAGGAGAATATTCTGCAGTGTCTGCAGATTAAAATTTGAAACTGTTAAAAAAATGTACAATCATAGGTTGAGGAGCTGTATGCGAGTTGTCCACATGCCCATGGATATGGTTATTTTTTATTGTTTTCTGTGCTGTTTTTTCTTTTTTCTTTTGTTGTGTTTTGTTTTTGTCATTCAAAATGTTGAATGTTTAATAAAAAGAATGTTAAAAAAAAGGTAAACAGAATTACTTTACATTATTATACTGATACTTTTACATTCTTGTTGTCTTATATAATGATTTAAAATGCAAAATATTACATTTTTAATACCTTTTTATCTTGATGTGGACATCAAAGTGTTAAACAGACATAGAGTTGGAGACTGAAAAGTTCACTGGTTGAAATAAGAACATATGATTTTCAAAAGCTAATTCTGAATATACTGGAAAGTCGAAAATGTAACAAAATATATTTTTGCAAAAGTAATATATTTTTTCTAGTCTTTTTTTTTGTTTTTTTTAAAGCATCTGGGTCATTTTTCTCCACTGCATTCTCTTATTTGTACACCAGATGGCGCTCATTTACACATTTATCATGAACTCCTGTTTGAATATTAGTTTTAGGTCTTAGAAAAATAAAGTAAAACCCAACTGTGTTTCTATGTTAAAATGATAGAAACAGATAATGAAGAATAAAATCTTTCTTTCACATATCTGGGCAGCAAAGTGAAATAGATGGATTGAGCTGTGTTTGACCCCAAACGTTGAGGTCACACCACTTATCTCTGGAGGTTTTGCATGCTCTTTAGGCCATATGTTTTTGCAGAAATATATGCTCAGACATGCACATTTTGGCACCTTTCGCCACATACACACACACTCGAGATTGGACACAACTGCCATGCATGTGATCACACGACGAGCTGAAGTGTGTACAGAGGGGTGATAATCGCTTTCCTCAGGGTAATGTCTTTGAGGTCACAATGGGATGCAAACCATCAGAGGGCAGATGCTACAAGTAAAAGGAGCACTTTCATCTTCTTCTCTGCAAAATATGTGTGTCAAATCTGATAATGACACAAAGCCACACTTCGCTCATACTTAAGGGAAGTTGCAAGAAGAGGGAAAATGGATCCTGAAAGTGTCTCTGTCTGAGTTTTGACATTGTGAATTGTGGCAAATGGTTGTCCTTGTGGGATTAACCTGCTTCAACCACTTATCCAATCTATGTGACTTTGTAGATTTCATTCATTTTCCATAATTGGTTTATCCGTTTTCCTATCATTTTCCTTGGTGTGAGAAGCAAGATACACCCATCACAGATTTTAATCTTTCTTTCACTTCTTGCACAATTTTATTTAGACAAATTGTACTTAAGTGTATTCACATGTTGTTTCACTCCATTTTATTGCTTTCTTTTCAAACAGAACAGGTAAGTAAATACTTTCCTAACAACTTGCTGGAGTCATTGAACATCCTGTTGAATTTACAGAGGAAAAAAATAAAAGGGAGGGTGTGGAAGGGGGACTAGGGCAGTTTTGTGGGGATTAAAGGGAACAAAAGGTTCCTTCTCTGTCATCAAAGAGGATCTGCTCCCAACTCATCCCCTTTTCTGTGGAGACAGCTTTTTCTTTTTTGGGAGGGGAAGAGATGGCTGCAGGGAGGAGGAAGGGTGGGAGACGGCAGGGAGAGTTTGATGGTAGGGGATGCAGATTTCAAAGTAATCTTTAACTTTAAGCCCTACAGTCCCCACGACATGAGGCCCTTTGCCCCAGACACACTGTTGCCTATATTGCACCCAGTAGAAGCCTGCCACCCCTCCTTTTTTTTCTCAGGCTTTTGTCATGGTGGCATTTAAGTGGCATTAGTCACCGATCAAATGAAGGAATTCTTTTGAGGAACCTAAAAGGGATGGATTTTAGCCCCAGAGACCACTGTCGCCTCTTAAAACAACACTGAGTGGATAGAAGTTCCTGCTGTGTGACTGGGATGGAGACATCATCTTAATCATAATACCTTGAGCCCTTTCTATATCACTGCTCTCATCCACATTTTATAAATTGTGAAATTTTAGTTAGAAATAATGAACTGTGGACATCTTAACAATTCTTGTTCTCAAAATGATGATTTTAAACAAAATTACAGTGATCAGATGATTTAGGACCCCACGGGAGGTCATCTGCACGTCCATTGTTTTGTGACTTTACAACACCATTTATTTGGGCCCCCCAACCCTAAAGTTATTTCTCATTTTGTGAAGACTGATGTCCCCTCAGGGCTACTGATTTAGGATCCCCTGCTGATCCAATCCACCACAGGGGGTCAGTGTAATCACACAGAGGCAGTTATGAGTTAAACAGGTTGACATAATAGATCACACTGATAGAAATTATTCATGACAGAAAAATAATAAATCAATTTGACAAGTCACACAAAACAACAGCTACAAAACAATTTCAGAATGCTGTGCTTTAGTTTCAATATGAGTTTCAAATGATTAGTGGAGATGTTTTATGTCAGTTTGGCTTGCCATACAATCACAGTCCCCTGCAAAAGCATTCATGTTGTAGTTGCCGACACCCTAGGGTGTTTTCACTTCGTAAAATATGCTTTTAGTTTAATAAATGAGCATATTCTATTTATTATGAGCAAAATAAATAAATGTTAAGCAACGCACAGCAAAATGTATTTTAGAAGTATTGCAAATATTAACACCATTCTCTAATATTTAATTGCAGGACTGTCAGCACCAAAGATCAAGAACATTCACAATGCAGGTCATTTAAAGTTTGAAAGATTGCCTCATTGCTTCTGCAGATTTGAACTTTACCTAAAGCTCTTCAAATTGATTTTAAAAGACTCTTTGGCCAGTAAAATAAATACATGTACATTGCATTTTTGTTTTCTTCTCTTTTGTACTTTCAGGTGTGTTATTTATGCTCTTTCAGGAGACTGTCCCCTTGGGTATTTTACCTTTACAATAGAGACACTCCTATAATTTGTGTAAAATCCCAAATATCTAATTGTCAAAATCAAGCTTAATTCTCTCTCTCTCTCTCTCTCTCTCTCTCTCTCTCTCTCTCTCTCTCTCTCTCTCTCTCTCTCTCTCTCTCGCTCTCTCTCTCTCTTTTTATTAGAAAGTTTTGTTCTGGTTGTTTGAACAAACACACTTCACAGAAGTTTGATCTTCGTGTGGAATAGTTTAGAACGTTGTCAGTGAACAGTCAAACTAATCACTGCATTTTAGTCATATTTTTGTGATTAACAAAGTCATTTAGCTCATTTAATTCCAGTACTGAAGTTAAACTCTGATATGTTAAAAACTGTATTCACACAAGGGATCCTGCCTTATAGTATTGTATCATTCTCTTGAAGAAAATCAATATTACAGAACGTTTAAATGGATAAACGGCTAAGTTTTTATCATAAAGCTCGATATTTTTGTCACCATTTAAGAAAGTGAAACTCAAACTTTATACATTCATTAAACACTAAAAATTTTCAAGTCATGTAATATTGATTATTTTGGCTTAAAGATCATGAAAATCTAAAAATTCAGTGTCTCAAAAAAAAAAAAAAAACTAGAATATTGTGGAAAAAGTTCAGTACTAGAAACTCTACTCTACTCAGCTAATTAAATCAAAACACCTTCAAAGTAGGGATGGGAATCGGTATCGGTTTACCGATAATATCAGTCGATATTGGCTTTAAAATGCAACATCGGTAAATATTGGTATCGGTTTTTGTAATGATGACACACATGACCTTTACATACCATGCACAAATTATACATCAAACTGTTCGGCTACTTCTCCTCTCTCCCAAAATGTCAAAATATAACAAATCTGATGTATAGTTTTAGAGATATTTTTATTTATTTGGCACACCTTGCATTAAATACTGTGTTTGTCTTACTTTAAATGATGGCTACCATGCTTATATCTGTATCGGTTTATATCAGTATCGGAAATTAAGAATTAGACAATATTGAATATCGGTACAAAAGCCAATATCGAGCATCCCTACTTCAAAGGTTTCCTGGGCCTTTAAATGGTTTCTCTGGGTCAGTATGGGGAGACTGCTGACTTGACCGATGTCCAGATGACAGTCCTCCACATGGAGGGTATGACACAAAAAAAGTAATCGCTAAAAAAGCTGGTTGTTCACAGAGTGTTGTATTCAAGCATATTCATAGAAAGTTGAATGGATGTAAAAAGCATGGCCATACACCATAAGCTTGACTCCCATATTCCAATTAGAATTGACTAAGCTCCTCGAATGAGAAGTGAAACATCTTTAAAGAACCAAAGAAGTCCAGTGCCTTCATTTAAAATCTTTGTGGACCTGTGATCAAAGCAATCTGGGCTTCCATTCCTGGGCTTCCCAGTGCCACAGGCTGATCGCCTCTACGCCACAATGATGCAGTAATTCATAAAGGGAGGCCGACTACATAGAAATTAACATCCTTTTCAGTAGCCTGACATTTCTGTTTAAAATATATATTTTTATTGGTCCTAAGATCCTAACTTTCTGAGACACTGAATTTAGGATTTTCATTTTCTGTTTGCAATTATTACAATTTGTGCAGCTAAAATTAGGCTGTTAGCGATGGTTGGATGACTGCATCCAGTCAATTTTAGAGCTGTGACAAGAAGATTCAGCTTCAAGTCATTATGTGGTCAAAGTCACATGGAGTCACTTCAGATGTGGCTCCATGAGTCACAGGTTGTATACAATTTAGAGGTCTGACACATTTAGGACTAGACTGCCTCATCAGTTTTCTGATTTAATCTTTTATACATTCATTGTCTTAAGGCAGTGAAACAGTTTTACAAAATCCCACAAAGTTTCAAAGTTTACGGTGTCTTCAAAACAAAATATTTGGCATTTATTCACAAAACCCAGAACCCAGATCAGCTTGGAGATGTAGATGCTATCTCCTTTAGTGTTTTAATTATTATTACGTGTAGTTACTCAACACTTGTTGCTTTAATGCTATAGTTTTACGACTTAAGATCTCTGATGGTTGGCTTGTTTTCCCTCTTTTTAAACTAAAGAAACATATTTGACTGAGATCTGAGGTCTGCAAAAAGAAGACCCACAAACAAATAGCCATTTTAAAAGAAATAAACTATGATTTGTCAGTTTTTTGAGGTGACGTGAACACAAAAATCTATTTGGGTTTTTGTTGCTTTGGATTAATGTTTCTATCTGAATTAAAAACACTGTATTTCAGCATCTGGCTGATTCAGAGGGTGTCACATGTCACTCTGTCCTTCTTGTCCTGCATGTTCTGAGATCTTCTGTGAAGTCATGAGTTCAAAAGATTCCTAATCAGTCCAGGTTTGCAGGGTGGTCAGAGCCTAATAGATGTGGGGGAGCTTAGATCTGGAGACGGTCGATACATGCACATAAGCCAAGTTAGAATGAGAGAAAACGGGGCGAGGACGCAGGCGATGCCCAGGCAGATCGGGCCGACGGGCGACGTGTGGCTGGAGTTCTGCATGAAGATGAGGCCCACAAATAGGAGCGCCACCATGGAGAGGAAGGAGAACATGGAGCACACGCAGCCCGTAATGAAACCGATGTGTCTGCAGGTCTCACAGCTTTCACTGGCCTGCTGGGAGGTCGCAGGAGAACCCGACGGAGCTGCCTGCTCCTCTGTCTTCGGAGAGTCCCTGTGCTGGTGCTGTTTATGCTGCAGCCGTTCAGACACAGAGCTGTTACTGGGGAGGTTTTGGACCTTGTACTCCTGGACCGGAGTTCGGTGGCGACACACCGGACAGCCGACTCTCCATCCTCCACCTTCCCGGGAGTGCAGAACTTCCAGGCACTCCTGGCAGAACGTGTGCGAGCAGCCGAGCAGTTTGGGAACGCGGCGCTCCAGGTCGAAGTCGTTGTAGCAGATTTTACACTCGAAGTCATCCGAGCCGCTTCCTTCGCTGACCGAATCCGCCATGTTCCAGGCAGTTAGACGGTTTCACAACATGTACATTATTTATGCCGACGCTCGAACTTCACCTCCCCGAAAAAAGCTGCTGTGTGAAGTCAGAAACGCTTTGTCAGTTCGGTCCGAGCCGAGGACCTGTTGTTGTGACCGAATGAGGAACGAAGAGACTTCGTTTAGTTACAAAACGAACCGTTTAGCATAAAATAATAAAATAATAAACCAATTGACCTGTTTATAGATTTTTGTCCTTTCCGCTCTCTGTCGTCTTTGTCACGTGGGTCACGTGTGCGAGCTGGCCATTTAAACCCCGTGATTAGAGCGTGACACCTGCGGCAGGTCGGTCCCTTTGAATTTCAGCACCACGCGCTGCGGACAGCGACAGGCAGGTCAGAGGTGATCAGCGCCCAGCTCCAGGGTGGAGACGCTGTGTCAGTCAGATATATCAGGTTTACATACTGACCTCAGCTGATTTTGTGTTTTAAATTGACAGAACCCACCGTTTAATTCAAGACAAGCACGTGAAAGAGTCACTTTTCAAGACACGCCATGTTCGCGTCCAGAGAGGACTTTTCTCCTATATATTTTCTGCCTGCTGACATTAAGAAAACATTCCTCTTATAACACAATTACAGAGCTTTGCGTTACAAATGATCAGGTTTAGATTAGATTACTTGTTGACTGAGGGATTCGAGTACAGTGGAACATTTTAAATTTGCTAACAAATTATATAATAATAATAATAAAAAAATAAGGCAATCCAAATTAAACAAACTAATAAAGAACTTTTTAAAATACTGGAACTTGCACAAAAATAGACGCAACCCCAACTTCCTGGGCACCACAAATGCTTTTTATTTTATTATCAAAACGTAAAAACAATTTAAAAATTAAAACTTTTTTTAATGGTCTCAAATCACATTGTCTTTTTTGTAATTTTTTCTGTTTTTAATAAAACAATATATTTGCATCATGTTTAGCCAGTGCGCCCTCTTGTGGCTGAAAATGTGTATTTATGTTTGAACAGACAGTAGTATTCAGCGTTTATCAGTTAAATTTATACAACCAGATGTCACTGAAGAGGTGACAAAACAAAACAAAAGAAGAACTTAAATACTTTTAAACTTGTTTCATTGGACCTCTGACAATCATGGAAAGTGAATTAACATTAAATAAGTTGTTAAATAAGTAGTGTTTATTGATAATAATGAAATTAAACTTGAGCATTACATTTTAAATATGCATTTTGTTTAGTATTTTAAATACATTATGTTTTGTTGAACTAATTACTATTTTAATATTTGTACTGAACTCACTTTGTTCCTTTTATTTGACACCAAAACCAGTGAAAGTCCACCAAAGAGCAGGTGTTTAATTGAACACTTTGATGTAGAAAAATTTGCCATATTGGCAGTCTTTTAAAAATATGAACTTCATTCTGTAAAATGCAGCATATTTTCCTCATAACTTCCACAAACACAAACAAAAAACGTTTTGTGTAAAAATAATGACACTGGGTAATAATATAATACCAGCTAGTCAAAGGGTTAAACTTTAACCGTTAAAGCAACACACAACAAAATTTACATGATTAACTAATCAGATATGAACAATTTTGAATGTTTGGAATTAAGTACAGGAAATGCATTAAATACCTAAGATTTTCACTTCTTGACCACTAATCAATAAAATAAATTGGAGACAAATGTTTGATCCGTCACCTTTTCTGTGCGAAAGTGAGATGAAAACTATGAAAGGCCAACATTATAAACACAATTTCTCATGTATTCATTGCAGATGAACTACATCAAATCTTTACTGTAACTTAGTTTTAGTCAGGATATTTTGAAGGTCTGTTTTTATCAATAAAAACTTTCTTTTTTGGCTATGACGATGCACGAGTTATGAGCAAAAAGGCGTGAGACTTTTTAAAAAAATAAAACAAAGACTAGTAATGTGCAGCCTCTTGGATTTTGTCTTTTTTTAAAAATAATATTTTGTAAATCTCTTCAGACAGCTCCACATGCAAACATGATTTTCTGTTGCAAACATACATTTTGCAGTGATGGTATTTATTGGATCAACAGTGAAAAATGAATCAAGATTTTGATAAGAAGAGTCGTCGCAACAGGTAACATGACTTTTCCTCTTTAAATTGCACCAAGAAATAAAGACAATAGAATTTCAGACAGATAAGAATCTCACTGGAGGCTTGACATCATGTTTGTCATGAGACCATAAACTGTTCACTGGGTGGTTTTGGTCTCCAAACCAATGAGTGGAACTATTATTTAAACCCTGTCTGCCCCGTGGCTCTGTGGGTTTTGTTTGGATCCTTCTGTTTCACCTGAGTTCACCTTACAGGCCTTTTGTCATGATAACTGCTCTCAGTTTGAATTCCCACTGTACTGTTGTGGGCCAGATAAGATCAGAAATATCAGAAAAAAAACGTTTGTCTTTTGATAGATCCATGTAACGCTAAATAACCCTTTTACATCAGTTGTAATTCAAACAGACAAACTAAAATAAATAAAATAAAGTAAGGTCAGGTGCAGATTCAGGCTCTCTGGTCATTTAAAAACTCTGTCCTCAATAAGAGGTGCATCTCATTTAGGTTGTATTACCTGTTTTGACACATTCATTTTAAAAAAATTACGCTGAACTTTTAATTTTTTGGGGTTAAAATAACACATATTTATATGTGACTTATAAACATATCACTCTATTCTGTTTAAAGAAGTTAATCATGAAGAAAAAAACACAATGTTCTAATGCGTTGAAATATTTGTCACTATTTCCCCAAACAGCAGCAGCAGCATGATTCTTCCAGGGCCAGTGAAGGTTAAATACATGCTGTTTTACAGGCAACAGCTATTTTCATGTACTGAGACCTCTAAATAAGGCCAATGAATAATCCAAATTGAGGTTACATCCTGCTGGGGTCACACAGTTTTTTCTCTCTCCATAAATGAATGTTTGAGGCTCAGTGGACCTCCAATAGCTCATATTACTGAGGATATTTTTGTTTTTGCATTTTGAGCACTTATCTGCATTGAGATCTGATTTACTTTCCAGTACCACCAGTGACTCTGAGGAGAGATTTCTTCCCCCCAGTGTCTATTTAGGTTCAGTTATCAGAACTACAGCCAAAATCCAAACTTTCCCTGTGGCTGTTTAGGGAAAAATGTCTACGTTTATTAAAAAACTTGGCAAAAACTATTAGTATTTTGTTAATTAGACTTATTCAGATATAACCTCAGTATTCCCACTAGATGCTATTCCTTTTCAGGTCAATCTGTTCTTCACTTCTGATGCATGTTGTCCACCTCCACAGCACATTTCTGACCCAGCTTGCCCCTGTAATTGATTTGACATGGTAGATCCAATATCCTTTTCATGATAGTCAAACTTCAGTATGATAACTTTCTATGGCCGCCCCATTCTTGCTTTTATAGAGGTATAATGTTTCCACATGTTCTGTGTCTACAACATCATTTTCCTCCAACATGATGTTTTGCAAAGGGAGCAAGTTAGAACTCAACAAGAATAAAATCAACTCTTATATATTAGAAATTAACCTGCATCAAATAATTTCTTATTTTTTCTTTAATAAAATGTTTAATGTAACTGAAGACAATATCATTTTGTATGTTAGAGGGGATCAGGACTAAAGATTTTTTTAAGGAGGACCTATTCTTAAAGGAGGAAAAAAACCGTTTTGGTTCATTAAACACGCCTAATTATTACAATTATCACATCTCCACGAGCTTAAGAAAAGTCAAGTGATCCCTCATGTGGTCCAGTGTGTCTGCAGTGCGACATTTCCACGGATGTGTTACACTCAGCCACGGGTCCGCGCAGCAGCCTTTTGTTAAATTGGCGCAACTGTTGATAGACCACGAGGAACTTTTTTTTTTTTTTTTTTTTTTTTTGCGTGGGATGCGGAGAAACCTACTGAGAAGAATAGAATCTGGTTTTCACGCTCAGAATCAAACCACGCCATTTAGATGTATCTACGCGGACGCACAGGGTTCTGCTTTGCGCTTAAATCATTTTAGTGATCAACAAAGAAAAATAAACCAACCTAGTGCGTCATTTTTGCGCACTTTTTTATTTGACAGTTTTCTACAAATTCTTTCATGCATGAGCAAGAAAAAAAAGTGATGATCATTCTTTTTGTGCAACATCTTTTTAAGAAGTTGTTTCATTTCATATTTGAACATTTTCTGTTTGTAAAACAAAAGTCTAAGAAACAACAAACATGCGGATTTTATTCTAAAGATGCAATAATAATTGTTCACTCCTATAATTTTGCTTAATTCTAAACTTTTTTTTAGCTTAATTTTGTAAAAATGTATTAAACACTACATGTAAAGTGTCCAAGTGTTTAGGTGATCTCAGGTCAGATGTTTTAATTCCACCTGTTGAGGAGGAAAACCCCTTCCATGGATTTGATTGTTTCATAAATGTTGTGCTTTTAGATGTTTAACGCACAGATGTTTGCGACAAGCTGACCCCGTGAGGTCAGTCAAAACAGAGCGTTGCGCCTTCTGACCAATCGCGTAGCTCCTCCTGCTTCCAAACGTCCGGATCTCCAACCAATCAGCGCGCACAGCTCGGACTCCGAGGGGACAGCGAGCACGGATAAAATCTTTGACTTCCATCCATCCTCCCAGAGCATCTTCCTAACCCTCCCAGGACTGCTGTCACACACCTGCACGTTTAATTCTCCCCCATTCCAGACGCACCTCTGGATATCACCCATCTGCTTCTCTCAGGCCCGGATCCAGTCTTCCCCCCCTTTGGAGGCAACCTGTTACGCACGGGGAAGGAGGCTGGATCGCGACTAGAAGAGGGCGGAAGAAACGAAACTAACAAAGACTTCTGTTTTTGGGAATTTAAAGTCACAACTAGAGGCAGCTTTCATTTTTAAAGTTTTGCCTGACAGAAATTGAGGGATCATGACAGCGCTTGCAGGAGGTTTACCGAGAATGATGAGACCGACTCCTCACCAGAACTACCCCCGAGGAGGATACTCACTGGAAGGTAAGCAGGAGGGACTGGAGAAAAGTACAAGATTAAAAAAACTTCAGAGAAGTTGACAAAGTCTTGTTCTAAAAAATAGAAGTAAAAAAATGTTGATTTTGCAGTAAAATCTAATAATTTATTTTATGAAAGCAAAATGAGCCGATCTGCTTGGTTAAATTAAAAAGGCAAATGAAAAACATTCCTGTTAAAAAACGTTGCATTTGTTGAAAAGCTTCTCACAAGTTGCTGATTTTCTTTCACAAATGTAGATGTTTTCTCTCTGAACCTATATCTGCAACTTTAGAAACTCATAAATAAACTTCCTGCAGGTCGGTTGCTCATTTGGCCACATTAGGTGACAGGTTTTGAGCTGTTTTAGATTTTAAACAAGAGCCTTTTGAGTAAAACTTATTTGCTGTCCAGTGTCCACGCCGCTGGGACAGGGTCGGGTCAACCAGCTCGGTGGAGTCTTCATAAACGGCAGACCTCTCCCCAACCATATCCGACATAAAATCGTGGAGATGGCCCATCACGGCATCAGGCCGTGCGTCATCTCCCGTCAGCTGCGAGTGTCCCACGGCTGCGTCTCCAAAATCCTCTGCAGGTACCAGGAAACAGGCTCCATCAGGCCGGGGGCCATCGGAGGCAGCAAGCCCAAGGTGAGACACAAAATATACACTTCAAAAATACACAATAACAAGGTGTAATTTCAAAACGATCCCCAACCCAATCAATCATAATTAATAGGTTGACTTTAGAAGTTATTCGGACTCATAAAAAGTTGACAAATTAATTCATTTGTCTTTTTTTAAATATACAAATTGATACATTTTATTTAAGATAAATATGAAACACATACAAATAACGGAAATATTTTTAAAACTTTTTTTCAATGTGTGTTTCAAAATTAAATATTGAAAATAATGAAACTAATTTGGGGTTCAGAACTAAAGAGAGAAAAAAAGTAAATCTAAAATTTATTTTTCCACAAGTTTTATTGCGTAACTGGCATTTAAAAAATTCTATTTCATTAAAGCAAACCGCTTCTCCAGAAGTAGACAAGAAAATCGAGGAATACAAGAGACAAAACCCCGGAATGTTCAGCTGGGAAATCAGAGACAAACTCCTCAAAGATGGGATCTGCGACAGAAACAACGTCCCTTCAGGTAAACCAAACATTATACCGATCATTCAGTCAAACGCGCCTATTTCTTTGCCTGAATATTTTACCGGCTGTTTGTTGAATTGTTTGAAAAAAGTTGTGTGCGCCTAAACATCCAACTTTTCCTGCCTTCCTCAGTGAGCGCCATCAGCCGCATCATGCGCTCGAAATTCGGCGGAGTCGGTGAGGAAGAGGAGGAAGAGGAGGAAGTGGTGAGGAGGACGATTGAGGAAAACGAACCACGGACCAAACACAGCATCGATGGCATCCTGGGAGACAGATGTGAGTGAAAGTTCTCAATAAGTTTCTAAAAGAAGCAGGACTTTTTCAAATCAGATTTGAACTCAGCGGATGCTTTTAATGTTTTTTTTTTTTTTTGCTGTCTGCTGTTGGTGATGCTCATTAGACATTTAAATGATTGTTTTTGGTTACCAATTTACACAGAACAATAATTCACCTTAGGATTATATTTAAAAATATTTTAAAATACTTATTTAATAGTTTTAATTTATTGCAGCTCAGCCAAAACTTTTAAAACATTTGCTCATGCGCTCAGGTCTCCGACAGTTAAAATTATATGCAGAGCTTCTTTTAAAAACCAAACATTTGTCTATTTCAAGCCTGAGAAACTTTTTTTTTTTTGCACTTAATCGGACACTTGAGGATGAACTTCAGGGAACAAAGCGCGGAGAGTCCATTGAGTCTCACACCTCAGTTTGACGCGCACAAAAGCCAAACTCCAGTGAGCGGCTCAGTGGTGTACAAAAAGATGCCAGAGCTTTTCAAAATGAGGAAAGAAAGGGAGAGAAAAACTGCGCTTACAAAAGAGCGAGGGAAGACATTATGAACCCGCAATGAGCGATGAATTATTCAGGGACACCGACGGGCCTGGTGCGACCTGGCTTAAATTGCGCAAACAAGTGCCAATTTTGGCACTTTTCTTACTATTAATAGTTTGTAATAAAACAATAAAACAGGAACATTTATGGCATAAAAGAAGCCAAATCTTTAGACAAACACCTGTTGATTTATGACCTGCTGGACTGATTAGTTCTCGCAGAATGAGTTATCAACAGCCAAACTTCTGTGCGCGTTTAAATTCTGTCACGTGGTCAGTTTTAAAAGAACCAAACCCCAAAGTTGTATAGAGTCTTTTGAAAATAAAACCCGTTAAAAACGCACAAGAAGCTGCACCAAAATCAAACCGAACGTCTCCGTCACTTTTACGCACAGAGCGTGTTTTGTCTTTGCGCAGCGAGCCAGTTCAGGGAAACTCTCCTCCTCACTAGATTAAATCCAAACCTTTTATTTCTCCCCACTTTCATCTCAGACCAAATCCGCCCCTTTCCTTTTCGCCCTGGGCGCAGACGTTTAATGCAGGACCCGCGCGGGGCGCTTCCCACTCCCTCTGGCGGGACAGAACCACGTCCACTGACTCAGTGAAACGCAAAGCTGATTATTCTGATCCCAAATAAAGTAATCAACCAACTAGAATGCATCCCTGCATGCTGATATTTCATTTTCTTTTAAATGATCTCATAATAGAAGGACGTGTGGGTCAATTGGAAGATGTGTATTTCCTCTAAGCTGATATAAACATTTGTAACCAAAACGAGCAGCTTACATCCAACCAGCATCAACAGAACAGCTCTGTTTTATTCTTGTGTTTCTCTTGTGAAAGTAGTAGTTGTTGTTTTTCCTCTTTTATGGCACTTCATTAGAATGTGAAAGAGGTGGTTTGGGGACTGAAAGAGTGTCTTCTGGCCAAATATTGATTAAGTAGGTGTTTGCAGAGGCCATTGTTGTGGTGGGGAGAGGCCTGTTGCTCTCTGCCCCTTTCTCTTCTACCTCCATTGTTGCTTTCCTTAAGTGTTAAGATCAAAGCTGGCTCATTTAGATTTATTTGTCTGGGAAAAAGGACTGCTGAAGGTTTGTGGGATAAATGTACTGGACATCATTACATGGGTCCTTGCAGGAAGAGAATATTGCTGTATTTGTTTCAACCATAAAGTTGGAAGTTTAAAGTTCTTTTTTTTTCTTTACCATTAATCAGATTTGTTGATAAAGTAAGAGAATACCTTCCTGGAACATGTTATTCTGCAGTGGCAGCCAGGAATTTGATCTGGTCATTAGCAGGGACAGATTTAATTGATAGCATCCTCCATTTATTAGTGTTAGCACTTTAGCCTTTAGCCTCATTTAACTAATTAAAGTAACCAAAGTCATGAAAGACAGACAGACACTCTTGCAGGATCTGTTTATGGCAGGAGGGGGTGAAAGGCAGAAAGGAGGGGAGGGAAAAAGAAAGCTCAGAAATACAAACAGTCAAAGGGATAACTTTTCTTTAAAGGGGCTCCTGCAGTGCCTGAGTGAATGAGCCCAGTTCTTTCAAATCTGCCATGGTGAACGCAGTCAACATGTAATAATTGGTTTCATTGAGGTGCATTCCAACAATCTGCTGCCATTCTCCTGCCTCCATTGTCCGGAGGCAGGCACATAGCCAGGGGGACAGGAGGAATCAAGTGCTGACAAAACATGAAAGATTTAGCTGCTTTTTTGTCGAAGGAGCTGAGTAGGACTTTGTTTGTGTAAATAAACTGGGTTACTGGCTCCCTGGGACTCGGATTTAGAGTGAAGGAGATTCTGTGAAAGAGGAGGAGAGCGGAGAGATCGGATTTGTTCAAGAGCAGGCGAAATGTGTAACATATGCTCAGTTTAGAAAAGCTGGAAAAGGGAGAACATGATGATAATAACAAATGTCCACATTCATCTAAAAGTAGATTCATAACTTTCCCCCCCTCAAAATGAGACAGGAGTATAAACAGATATGTTCACGTTCATGCATATTTTAGCAGCATGACAACAACTCATAACTGTAAATAAAACGATACATGTGAGTTTTTTCTTTTTAGTTTAAATATTTTTTTAAAAATAAATCTATTTTATTGGAGTTTTGACAGAGACAGAAGGCCTAAAAGCAACCAGAGGAATGTCTACAGCCACATTTTTATTTTTCTCTGAGGGCTGGATTGTAGAAGAGTTTATATGAGGGCCTCATTCTTCATTTTCCTGTATTAATAGTGCTTAAAGTGTTTGTTTATCCTGCTGGCTGCAGAGAAAAGAAAAAGCAACAGCAACCCAACCTTCAAAAAAAAAAAAAAAAAAAAAATCAGAAACTCAGATAGATACTCAACACTTTCCCCTTCTATGACTCTCAAGACTCTTTCTTCAAAAAATAAAGAAAAAATACACACTGGCTGATCTGCAACTGAATGCAGACTCTATGCTTCATTAAAGCCTCTTTCTCTGTTGGCACCCGCATTGTGATCCTCCAATATTAATTCAAAGGACAATTAATGAATGCAGGCCAACTTTGAAGTAATGGGCTGGGGTCCTGCCCCGAGCCGGCCCCTCGGCGCTGATGTACTCTCCACATTCTCCCCTACTAACCCCAGAGACACTGTGAAGTGACTGAAAGAGAGGCAACGAGCAATAGAAGGTCAAGAAGAGGAGCCTCAACGGAGAAAAAAAAGGAGCGCTCTATTTCCTTGGAAGTATTAGCCGAGCAAAACTCTGTTGATGGGGAGGATAAAGAGGTGTGAGGAGAAAAGGGTCGGGGGCAAGAGGACTTTGCAAAGAGGAGCACAAAGGGATAGTTAATTGAGTAAAGGCAGACAGCGTTGTCAATCACTTAACTTTGTTTAGCCTCAGTTTATGTGGAGCCGTTTCGTCCAGCACATTGCACATTATGGACATGCCAGTGCAACTCTCTTACTCTGTGATTAATCACTGTTTTCCTCTCTGGAAAATCATTTCAAAAGCAACACTCGTGTGCTTTGTTTGGGTATGTTTGATTTCTGCACGTAAATAGGTTAAAAATGCAAATAAAAATACTGAAAATGGACTATTACCAGTGTCTGAGTGTCTGTGGTGGTTTGCAGCGGGGTCAGTAGTGAGGCTGTTTTCACTGCAGTTGCTGTGAAAAGGTCAGGGGCCAACTTAGGGTCACTTGACTGTTACAACTATCAAGCCCCAGGAAAGGGAGGTTACCATAATGTTTGGGAAATGATGTCAACTGACTGATATAGGTGTGTCCCTCCAAGAAATGTATGCTCCAAATAGGATTGTCATTTGTTCCTCTAAAAAAAGAAGAGGCACTCGGTTTGTTTGTCTGGCTCGTCTAAATAAGGCCGGCCTAATGCGGATCTCTGCTAGTTAGTCTCTGTTTGACTGGAACGTGCAGCAGCCTGGCCTTTTGCTGCAGCCCCGTGTGGGCTCTGTGAAGCCCCTTTGTCTCTGCTCGGAGGGTGGAAATGCCACCGTGAAACTGTCACCTAACCGCACCACGGTGGAACGAAATAATAACCATCACACACTGGGCACAGATAATAGCCACGCAGGGCCATTTGTGGCTTCTTGTCACCGCACCAGCGTTAGACAGAGATACATCTTTCAACTTCATATCGGCGGCGATTTCTTTGTCCGTTAAGTGCCAACCTCCTGCGCGCTCCTGCTCCATTTTTTTGTTGGTGTCCATCACATCATCATCTCACGCTCTTTTTATTTTTGATCACCCCCTCTCCCTCCTCTTTCTCCTCCTCCTTTCCCAGGCAGCTGCAGGTTCCTGGGGGCTCTTTAGCAAGTCAAGTGAGCAGCCCACTCACACCCCGTTTTTTCCCCTAAACTGTTAACCCCAGCTGAGTCCATAAGCTGTCAGTTAACCATTCTTTCCCCCCCAGAGCATCTGCTCGCTCTGGCTCTATATGTGGCACGCAGCTATTTTATTCAGAGGCTCACTAGCTCTATGCTCTGTGCTCTGAAAGGGCCAGATCTACTTCCCTGGGCAAATAGTGAGTTCATTTGTCTCTCATGCCCTTTGTTTCGTGTTGCGAACACATGTCACCAGCTCAATTACCTTCCCTATTAACGGGGTTTGGAGGACGGGCTAGCCAGCCCCTACCAACACCAGGCCATAAACTCACCCATATGTTTTGATTTTTCCTTTTTCGCTGCATCTCATATATCCTTTTTCATCATTTCATTCTTCTTGCTCAGTTTTCATTCTCTGTCACAAGCCGTCACACTTTCAGCTCTCATTTTTATTTATCGTTTTATTCTGTGGATGAATTTCTTTATGATTGTTTGTTGGCTGTGCATGCCTCTTCATGTTAACATCTTTTGAAGGAGTGGGATGGAGGGCTGGATGCCTGCCAGGATGAGTCCAGGTTGCAGCAGTAATAAAAAGAGCAGTCTTTTCACTGTTTTTTGTGGGCTTGTTAGAGGTTTCTGCTGCAGATGAAGCTAATAGAACTGGACAATTGCCAGGTTCACATCTGTCACCCCCCTGGAGTTTATCTTCCTGGCCTGTCAGCTTCCTCTCCTGATCAATAAGTGGATTTGTACACAAGTGGTGTGAATCAGTGTTCTTTCTATAGGGGAATGTGATTGTCTGATTTCATTCACAGGCGAGGAAACCTGTTGAATTCCCTTGCTGAAGACCCCGAGTTGTGCCAATAAACTAACTCTTCTTCATTTTGTTTTGAAATGAAACTTTCTGGTTAAATTCTTCAGTAGGCTCCATTTCTGCTCGGTGGATAATAATCTATCCTTCTGTTAAGAAGCCTCAGCCAAACTGTGAGCAGCAATGGAATATTTTCAGCTCCCTGTCGCTTTATCTGCAGCGTAAAATTTGATTTGGGTGTTTAAGTAAGAAGGTTGAGACCTCCCTTTGTGTGCCCGGTACCCTTTTCCGTCATTTGTTGTGGGGAATGTGTGGGAACAAGCCTACTCCTGCATCGACATCCTTAAAATTGATTTAAGGACGTGTACGGATGGTGTCTTGAAGATGTAGTGATGGGAGAGTCCAGGGATAGACAAAAGATACAGGTCTCATTTTTTAGAATGACCTGCAGCCTCATTCGCTTGCTCCTCCAGCATCTTCTTCAGGTGCCTTCAGCTTTCCCTCTCCTCCCCATATCAACCCTTTGACTCCCCCATCCCCCAGCTTTGTGCCCCTCAGGCCATGGAAGGAGGGGATGAAGGCCTGCTCCCCTGCTGTGCCCCTCCACAGCCCCAGTGGCCCTTCTCTGGACCCTTTTGTGCCCCCTTTCCCTCCCACTCCTCATTCCCCTACTCAGCCCCGGCCTCCACATCCCCCCATCCTACCCTTTAGTCCCTCCCTTCTCTCCCATCTCCCCTGCTGGGCAGGTGACAGGCCCCTGAATGCGAGCCCAGGCGTCCCTGATGGCTCCTACAGATGGAGCGTGGTAATCGGTCCAATAGAGCCCTGCCACAGGCTTTTCCCTGCTAAGATACAAAGGCTTGGCCACATCACTTCCAAAAAAAAAAATGTCTGAGAGGAAGACAGAGAAAGACAAAGAGCAAGCCAGAGGATGACAAAAGCAACACTGTCATTTGTCATTAAGCAATGGTTTGTTATGGAGTGTTTTCTCTACAGTTACCAATAATAAAAACAGGAGGGGAAAAAGAGGAAATGACAAAAATAAAAGAGAGTAGAAGCAAAAATAATTCTTTATTCCTACATTTTAAAAATAATTTCTTTAGAAACCTTATGTTTCTGTTCTACAATTATGAAACATTCAGTCATAAATCCAAACAGCATGGTTACATTTAAAGGTAATTTTTTATTTTTAATGATGTCTTTAAGTTGCTTCTTCCTTTTGCACCTGTTGAACTTCTAAAATTAGCTCAATTTGGTGTTAGATGAATAAACACCCCACCCCAAACTCATACAACACATATCAGCGGTATTCAATCAGTCCTCGGAGAATCTATATGCCGACGTGAAGCTCCCATTTCAAATGTCATAAAGCGCTTGTCTTAGCATCACGATCCTGTTTGCCAGTGGCTCTCTGAGCTGCTGCGTTCCCACAGGCCAAATCCCTGTAATGCCTGGTCAGACACACACTGGCAACCGACACAAACATTTCCTGCTCACTTCCAGAGGGTTCAGAGGCAAGGGGAGATCCCTGTGCCCCCCTTCTATGTCTGACTTGGCACTTTTTTAATTAAAGCTTTAAATCTGGTGGGCAGAGAGAAAGAGCGAGAGAGAGAAAGAGAGAGAGAGAGAGAGACTGAGCGGTGTGGGGCAAACAACTGAAACCTTTCTCTTGCCTACACCTGCCTCGCTGTTTTTGAGCCTCTTATTAATTTACTGAGTGTGTTTGCTGCATAGTTTAAATGTCAAAAAGGTGCAGTGTACCCTCCTCACAAGGTGTCCCTTCAGGGTGGATTTGGGAGTGGATTTCAACTCTCCCTTTCTATGTTTGACACATTGACATGCATGTTTGTGAGTACATATAAAGATATGTGCACTTGTACATGAAATCAGTGGAAGGCTGTCATGTCAGTATGTGGTCAGCAAACCTCTACCTTAAAAGAGAAATCAGACGTCATCCCTGATTCTCCTCTTTTCTTGAATTAGATCCCAAAAGGGATTAAGCAGTACTTGCAAAAGGCTGTATTTCTTGCACTATAGGATGCTGTTGGCACAGCACACAGCATGGATAAATCTAGTAGAGACATGGTGTCTCATGCAATAGATGCCCCAGAGGGATATAGTCCTGTTTAATCCATGTTCAAGCAGCCTTTGGCTTTTGATCCCCCCGGGAACCACTGAGGAGTTTACAGAAGCAGGGGGACACAGTCTGAAGTGACTTTGCTCTGCATAATCTCTTGTCTTGGTTCTGATTATAGAGTAACATTTTCACTAAAAAGTTTCATCCTTTCCACCAAATAAACATGTGTGTGTGTGTGTGTGTTTTGCAATCCCAGCCAGTCACTCAGACGAGGGCTCCGATGTGGACTCGGAGCCAGGCCTGCCTTTGAAGAGGAAGCAGCGCCGCAGTCGGACCACCTTCACAGCAGAGCAGCTGGAGGAGCTGGAGAGGGCCTTCGAGCGCACACACTACCCCGACATCTACACCCGGGAGGAGCTGGCTCAGAGGGCCAAACTGACCGAGGCTCGCGTTCAGGTCAGACACATGTGAGGGCAGTCGGAGGCCGAATCATGACAGCAATGTGTCACTCTGTCATAAGTATGTGTCATGCGGGTGTTAAATTATCCAGGGATATTGCCACGCATTCTTTACAGCCATTAGACATGTGTTTCCCCTCCACCTCCTCCTCCCCAACATTCATCCCTGCCCCTTTGCTGCAGTCAAAAACTAACATCACAGCTTCTTTGTAGGACGACGGCTTTCTATTTTTGTCAAAATTTTGCCGGAAGGGGCTATGTAAAGATCTGCAAATAGATGCGTAATTTAGATAGCTGCCTGATGTAGCCTTTAACAGCCATGACGGCCCTCCGGCGTTATCTGAACCCTGCGACTTGTAGTAGCACACAAAGATGTGGTTTCACTGCACTCCCCAGATGTTAAGATCTCTATCAGTTTAGCTCCCCTGTTATGGGACAGAGAGGCCGCCAACACATACAATACCACTGACCTGGAACAAAGTACACGCACAAATAAAAAAAGGAGCATGTAATTACTGTGTGAGTGAAGTTATCCCTCTCGTGCTTATGCTCTTCTTTCAGGTGTGGTTCAGTAACAGAAGAGCTCGCTGGAGGAAGCAAGCAGGAGCCAATCAGCTGATGGCGTTTAACCATCTCATACCTGGTGGTTTTCCTCCGTCGGCTATGCCTGGCCTGCAGCCTTATCAGCTGTCAGACAGCCCCTATCCTCCCACTTCTATAGCTCAAGGTGAATAAACACATCTGCATGTACAAAAGTTGGAGGCTGCAACACATTTAATTAATTTCTGCTTAATCGCAACACTTTTTCTTCTCAGCAGCCTCCGAACAGCCTGGTACCGTCCACCGACCGCAGCCTTTACCTCCAACATCCGTGCACCAGAGTGGGATCAGCTCATCAGCAGCTTCCCAGGACGGGGGCTCAGCGTACTGCCTTTCTTCTGGACGACATAACTTCTCAGGATACTCAGACAGCTTTGTGGCCCCAACGGGGCACACCGGCACGGTTAACCCCAGCATCAGCAACAGCCTGTCCCCACAGGTCAGTTTAAGCATCACGCATATAAAAAGAGATGTGCTTAAATCCATATGTTAAACTGCAAGATTCTGACACCAACCTACATGCATCATATTAGGAAACAGAAGGCCCATGTTTCTTCATGAAATGCACCATATGGCGAAGTGACAACACGCATACACACACACACACTCCTCTCTCTATGACCTACAGTAAGGGGTGTCATTGTCTTGACATTGATGAAACCTTGTTAGGATAAAGAACGAGGTAGCTTTTCATTTTTGTTTACTCTGACAGACAGTTTGATGAATTTAAAACGTGGCGAACGTCCGTCACAGGAGTGGCAGGAAGCACCAGACACGAAGAAGGATGTGTGGATGTCAGATGATGACACAAATCAAAACTGAAAAGACAATTATGGTCGATTACACAGTCATCAGTGTCCATCAGTGGCTCCCTACCGGTCCAGAAGATGGCCTAACAGGCGTAAAACGAGCTTTTAACCGCCACAAAGGCTGGTCGGCCTTCTTGCAATGCATGCTGGGTACTAATTCCCATGAGGGAGAATCTCAGACTCCTGTTAGGCTCAGATAAAAAAAAAAATCAACATTGTGCCAGGATGGTTTGTTGGTGTTTTTAATGCCTGAGGAGGAATTTATTGAAGAAAAAACAAGAGCTGTGTCTGCTGGGGTGCACAATCAGAATGTTGCACTATTGAGACTGAAGTTATAATTAACTGCTCTAATGTATTAGCTCTGGTTATGGGCTACAGTTTGTGTTCCTCTCCTCATTAAATAGCCAGATTTCTTGCTAAAACATTACAGGTTTTTACAGGACAGAAACAGCATGAAAGCTTAAATTACATGCGGCAAGCTGCAAGTGTAGCGTCTGCAGTCTGACAACTCTGCTAACACAACTTCAGATAATTACTTTGCTGAAGCATAACAGGTTTGCAAGCTGGAAGCTGCCTCCTGTAACTGGTTGTGGAATGAGTTCACACAACCAAAGGGTCACAAAGTCCCATAAAGAGGCCAAAGGTGGCGAGGCCTCCTGGATGGTTTCAGCATTAACCTTTGTGGTCAGTTCATACAGAATGGAAACCTCATCTTGCGAATCGGACGGCGTGCCTTAAAGGTTTCCTCAGTCTGGGAATGCAATCATTGAGTGTTCCAGTGTCTTAATTGATTGAAATGAAGTAATCTATCCCCTCCTAACAAAGTGTGTAATTTATGCAAATGAATCACTTTGTTGGCTAATTTGTTTTAATTCGTGTGTTCATTGCAGCTGTTTGAATGTATATGGCAATGCAGCTTTCTCTATTTCTTACGATGATGGAATTAATTTTCAGATTTTGACTTAATAAGTGAGAGGAAATGAGAAGTGATTAAATTTGGTGACATTGATACTCGGGGATCTTTTTGCACTTGTAAAAGTTTGCAGCTTCAGTTTCCGTCGATTGCTGTAGCTTGGTGGGTTTTTTACAAAATCCCTGCAAGACTTGTTCCTCTCAAGTTATCTGAACTCCAAATTTGTCTATAAAAGCTACTCTGTTCTAACTGCTATCCCATATACATCAGAGGATCCCGCTAACTCCAGATATGGTCACATCGCTGCAATGTGGAGTCTTGCTATGGATAAGGTTTGCTTTAGATCAACGATATTCTTATGAGCAGTTATTGAGAGCTGAAGCCAGGCCGATGGCTTTCTCCATCTCTGGCGTCTCAGTGCTGATCTGGTGCATACCAAAGCAATCCTTTCTCACCAAGGAAGCAGGCGGCCAGGATTTGCACCCCCCTGGGACCTAATCTCCGGAACAACCTCAAAACAGACGCACTATCGGGAACTGCTGCTGTTTCAGTTGCTGAGAGAAAGTGCATGTGCTCGGAGATCAGAGACACATCTTACACAAACTATTGTTTGCACATGTGCATGCAAACACAAGTATTTAACAATCTTATATCCCATGAGAGCACATCAATAGATACAAAGTTTGTGCACAAAGTAGAAAAAAATTCTGATTATTTTAA
Organism: Callopanchax toddi; assembly: GCA_006937965.1. NCBI lineage: Eukaryota > Metazoa > Chordata > Actinopteri > Cyprinodontiformes > Nothobranchiidae > Callopanchax > Callopanchax toddi. The sequence continues at coordinate 223,792 of SSNR01000216.1, forward strand.
AGATATTTGATGGAAAAACACATTTTGGGAGCAAGGTTTTGCACCAACTTACATGCACCAACCAGAAATTGTCTTCATTAAAATGAATGATATCTGGATGGTATGATATGGAGCAGTGTCGGTCTCTGGTGTGAAAGCAAATCATTTGGAAAGATTTAAAGTAACTGAATACACTTGAGTTTGTCTTAATTTGTGTGGATCTACCAGCCAGCTGGCAGTCAGCTGGAAAAGTCCTTGCTTTGACATCACTTTGCATTAATTACTCACTCCACACCTTCTCTTTAGTTAAAGGCTATTTGGATTTTGTTCTCGGCTTTAGTGATTTTCAGTGCGGACTGTAATTCTTGTTCTCTCTTTCACTGCCTTTTTTAAAGACATTTTCACGACTTCGCTTCTCACGCAAACCCTTGCGCAGCTGTTCATAATGTATCACCGATACCCCTGCGGCCCTGACATCAGAACAAAACATAGCTGCTACACATACACGTGCACGTACATACACCTACTGTTAGAGGCACAGTTCTGCACATCGGTATGGCTCTTATACACTCACACAGCCGCACCCTCCTCCTTGTTCCCACATACCCTTTGACCTCCTTCCCCTGGCGTTATGAGGACACACTGATTTTCAAGGAAAACAGTCAGTGAGAGAAATTTCAGTCATTGATATGTAAAGATATGTATCCCAAACATGCATTTTCTCAGTTAAATACTGGCCATGTTTTGACTGGTTTTGCTTAAAACTGTAACTGTTATGACCACGAAATACAAGATAGTAAATATATTCTTTAATCTGTCTCCATAGGCTTGACAGGAAACTTTTATGATTCTGATAGAGGGACCCAAAAGATTTCTCTCTTGCTAATGTTAACGCCTCACTTATAGTCAAAGATGAAGATATGGTTGAAGTGTAACATATGGTGATGTAACTTCTGGTGGTGTTTTTATTTGAAATTGTATCTTTTTTTAATCCCAAGCTCTTTTATGTGTCTCGTATCAGGTTATGGGTCTGTTGAACCCAAGTGGAGTCCCACACCAGTCCCAGAGCGACTTCGCTCTTTCCCCCCTGACTGGAGGCATTGAACCCAATGGAGCCATGGCTGCTAGCTGTCACGGATCTCAGCGACTGGAAGCTCTTCCAAGCCTGCCCAGCATGCCTGCTCTCCCTAGCTCCCAGTCCTACTGCCCACCTTCCTACACGTCTCCAGCCTACGGTGTCGACCATCACCCTCCTTACCAGTATGGCCAGTACAGCCAGAGCAAGGTACTCGTCTCTTAAAGTGTTTACCTAAATAGTGTTTTCACACAGATTCATACTGACTACCTAACTGATTGTTTAAAGAGAGGTTGTATCAGGCTATAACCCATAATTTAGCTGTTTGATTGGGTTTAGATTTTTAACCCAGAGTCTACGTTAATTGCAAAGACCCTCTGATGAGCGAGCCACTCAAATCACTGTGTGCTGCGCTGAAATTACATCCGCGTTAGAGTGAGCTCGTTGGCCAGGTTACCTCAGTTTACATTACCATCATCGAACCGTCCACGTGGCCCGATCCTTATCCCAACACACACGTTTTTGCTAGCGGTCCTCCCATGACCCTGTGTGATGAGCCTGCCTATCAAATCCACAGCGTAGCTCACCTAGCCATGTAATGACCCTCGTGTAACAAGGATAGCTGCCCAAATAAAAGGAGCCACTTCCCAAAGCGTGTTTGACAGGAGGGAGGGGGTTGCACGGGTTGGAAGCGGTCCACTGTTGAGGACTGATCTGAGGTATACCACCACATGTTGACCGGCCCGTCAGCAGCAACATCTTGATGCCATTAATTTAGCCGGACCTGGGAGAGACCCACATGTAGCTTTTGGGGGTTTGATGAAAAGTGTGTGTCTATGTGAGCACAGGTATGTGTGTATGAAAGCGTGGTAAAGCGGTCTCTTTAACAGGGGGGGTGATTATAGCCCTTGGCAGGCCAGGATTAGAACCATGTGTCCCACTGGAGGTCATATTTAGAGTTGTTATTGATCAGTGAAGCTGCGCCAGAGATCAACATAAAGGGAGTTCTATCAGCCCCAATGCATTCTGGACCACTTTGTTACTCTCACCAGCCCTCATCCTCTTTTTAACCCAGCTGATAGTTCTTCTTGTCAATCTTTTATGTACTTTTTCATTTCACGCAATTTGCTATTTAAGCATATGGGAAAATGGATAAATTACACAAAAGGCTTCAATTTCCTGTCTTTCCTCCTCAGGTGCCTTTCATTATATGAAGCCCTCAACATGGCCAGCTCAATAGGCTTGGATGGTCATTCATCCCTGGAAAGCACCACCACCGCAACCACCCACTGCCTTTTGCCAACTTCCCCAGCCCTGAGGACAGCAAGGCAGGCAGTGGGGGAGGTGAAAGGGTATAGTGTTTTATTTCAGCCAGAAACGGGGGCCAGTTTGGATGGAGGTGTGGTGATGGCAATAATGAAGTTTGAGTTGAATGATTGAGGACCTGTGGGCACAACTTCGCTTGTGCGTCACGCCATGCTCCAAGGACCAAGAGCAAACATTTGCCAGTGGTTAAGGAAGAAAAAACTAACTGATTTTTAAAAATAAATGGCAGAGATCTATGTTGAACTGACTCTAGGTGCTTCCATGGCCTGCCTTGGTCAGAGAAATTTGTTTAACAGCGTGTGCACTCAGCAGCAATGCTCTTCTAAGAATGTCTTCATCACAATGTCTTAGCGGAGGGATTTAAGGTGGAGACGAAAATGCGTCTGCATCAGGAAACCCAGAGAGAAAACATGAACTGAAGCGGACTCAGCAAATCCACTGCAACCCAAAGAAAGTGCAATACATTCATACCTCATATGCTGTAAATGTTCACATATCAAACATCTCATTAAATCGATCAATCAGGGGAGCTCACATGGACTTCAAGCTAAGCCAAAAAAAGAGAAAATATCCAGTTCCAGTTTTCATTCTGACACTTCATTTTAGTCGTTGCTTTGCATGTTGATAGCTGTCACCAGGAACTTTCAGTTTTTACTCCCTTTTCTTATTTATTTAGTTTTCTTGCATTGTGCTGTTTTGCCTGTGCTTTAAGTCTTACACGATGTTCATTATTTCACGCTTTCCTTTTGTATCATTTTCTATTTACAGTGGTGTGAAATTATTTTGTCAAAAGGAGTTTTGTGTAAAAAGATAGCACTATTACTATTTATAATAAACATTTTGAAAAAAATGAATTTGTTTTACACTGAATTTGTGTCGTTTGTCGGAAACATTTTAAATCCTGATCTTAGGAAAGTCGGCTCGACGTATTTAACCCTTTTGTCAAGTGGACGGTTTTTATTCTAGTTTTCTAGTTTTTGTCCCAAAACATTTTGCTAATTGCAATGTAGTTAGATTTTTTTTTTATTTGACACACTACATTTTATAAAAACAATTTCTAATGGAAAATGATAATTTATTAAAACATTTACTTATATCTATACATATAACAGATGATGATTGTTCATAACATCATTAGTTATTTTCTGTCCCATGAGCTAATTATGTTTATGTATTCACAAATGATAATGAAACAAAGCTGTTACCAATAAACTCCTTAGGGATGAACACTAGTCAGGCTCTGCCAGGGGTGACAGTGAAGGAATCAAATAGAATCGGAAAAAAAGATAATAAAAATAAATTTCAACAATTAGTTTTAGGTGCAAAATAAACTAAAACTTTTTACCTGTTCTGAATATACTGTACACACATGTCTATTTTGGTTTTCGTAAAGGCAATTAAAAAGTCATGAGCAACATCTACTAATAAACTTAACTAGAAACTAGCAGAACCTGTAAAATCAACAGAATATTTGAAAAACAAATTATTCTTATTTTTTTTGTTAAAAAAAATTTAGACCAATAAAGTGTTTTGAAGTGTCTTTACTTACACCAAACTTTCACGTTTTTATTCAATAAGACATGAACGTTTACTTAGAACAGTTTGTTATTTAATCACAAGAAACTTTTCAGAAAATATCAGTGATGACAATATTGTAGTGATTGAAGGAATTTCTTCTAGACAGAAAGACCTAGAAACTAAAAGCAATATAAAACTGAAGTTATAGTCAAAACTTTTCCCGTTGTTCACAATTTTGTTCTGAAATTGTAACAGGTCATTGATTTTTAAAACCTTTTAAAATCTTTATTATTTCTGAAATTGTTTTGAGATTGAACAATAAAAGTTTTTAATGTGTGTTATCAACAGAAAAAGGTTTTCTTGGTATGTTTGGTGCGTACATTTTCTCTCAATTCCATGAAAGTGTCTGACGAAAAAGAATACTTTAAATTTAAGGAGCACATTTTATCATAATAAAAAATAAAATTCTCAGTTTTTAAACCGGAAGAGGTCAAAAGTCAAAAAAGTAAAATAGATTGGATTTATTTGCTGTTTATTTTCTATTAAATGAATGAAATCTAGAGAAAAATCAACAAAACAAATGTTATAAGATCTGAACGGCTTTTAATGGATTTGTGATCCAATTCAAAGTCCTTCGATTCTCTCACTGTTTGCCTTACACACATACACACACACACATACACACACAAACATACACACACAAACATACACACACGAGCACTAAATCATAAATATATCCTCTTTCATAAACACTCCTTTCGGACAAATTCCTGCTCCCCGGTGGCTCCTTCACACTCCTTAATGACTAAAGCAGAGCTGTTGTAAATTATCTCAGCACAGCCGCCCTCAGACACACACCGGGACATCAGTCACACACAGCTCAGACGGCTTTGGGCTCCGACTGTCAAACAGAGACGAAAAACACTGTTCACCCACTGAGTCGAGTCCTCAGAAGGTTAAACAAATCACAAGTGCATTTTTATCATTCTCTGCTGTGTTTTTTCACCCTTTCCTTTGGAGTTTTAGGGATCAGGTGCGCAGCTGTTCATGTCATTCACTCTAAAATGTGTGGGTGTTTCTGTGTTTCTGTGTGTGTTTCTAATAGTTTTTATTTGCATTTCAGATTATTGGTTTGCAATTTTTCTGATTAGATTTCATTACTTTTTTACTTGTTAGTAAAATGTTCTTTTTTTTTTACAAGTTCTCAACTCATATAAGACACACAGAGAGAAAAAGCCAAAGGGTTTACTTTGAAACAAAGTGTCAGTCAAGCAGCAACACACTGGAGACAACTTAACCTCTGACCCCCAACGCTCTTTGAAATGAGTAGACTACTTGACCGGAGCTGACAACAATCCAAATGTCTCTGCAGCCTTCAAGCCACAAATAAAAAGCGAAGGGAAGAAGAGTGAAATCAGAGTTTAAAGGAAGAGAAAATAAAAGTAATTGATGCTCTAGTTAAGGATTTTTTTCACTCATATTTTTGGAGAAAAGTGTAAATAATTATGTAGGAATCCACTAAAGGAGGTCAACTTTGTGCTTTAATTTTTTTGTCTGCAGCAGAATGGGGAAAGAGGTGGGCTTTATCTCTGAATACCAACTTATCAAGTCTCTTGCAGGGTGAGTGGGTGACTCACAGCATGCCTTTCCTAAAGCAGACTGCCTTCCTCTTATGCACTGTTGTCATTTGTTGGCCTTTATCATGTGCTTCTTGTGATTTTTCTGCTTTTTATAATAATTCTACAAAGATGGAAGCTGACTTTGACAACATAAATCGAACCGTCCTTCTTTCTCTTCTCACTCAATGCCAGCGGATTCTGGAGGACACGAGCGTCAACATGAACAGGAGTCTCTCCAACACCAACCCGACGTTCTCCGCCTCCAGAGAGACCTACGACAACGCCTACTTCTATATACTATTTGTAATGTTGTTCTACTCGTTACTCGCCATGACACTTTTTAAGTGCTACTTAGGCAGCGATGAAGACAAAAAGAATCCTTACAAGGAGGTCACAGGCACCGGGAACCAGACAACGCCAGCGTTCGACACAGGCCACATGGCTGCAGACAAGTTTTACTTTGAAGAGGAGTGCAGCCTGTGAGCAAGCGTTCTAAGGAGAAAGTGGAGGAGGGGAATGGATGCAAACGGAGAATGTTTTGACAGTCACCAAGCCAGAAAAACGTCAGGCAAGACCTGCTTGTGATTTTGCAAAAACCTGCAGTAACTTCATTCCCCCCCCCTCTACTCCCTCCTTTTTCCCCCCTCCCTCCTCTCCAACTGACAATCAGAAACCTCAGGCGAGCAGGCCGCTCGGCTGGCAGGAGGAGACGGCTGCCTCTGATGATCTGAGAGAAGGATGGAAACATGCGGAAAGTGTGGGTCAATGGCAGGCCGGAATCTCCTCCTGTGAGGCCTAATCAGGATCAATAACACCGGAGCCCTCAACATACACACACCGCAGGGAGCGAGGGGTGACTGCACGGACTGAGGATGGAGATATCATGGCCACTGTGGGCGTGTGCGCTAGGAAATGTGTGATTTTTAACCTGCCAGTTCATTTCCTATTGAGTAAATTTAGCCTCAGTTGTAAAACAATCAATTATAAGAGGAAAGAATTGAGGAGATCCAAATAAACAATGATCCAAATCATGAACTGATTGGTCCTTTCTGTCACTTTTCACCACAATGTTTCTCACTAAAATAAAATGACATCCCAGCCTTCAATTGCTTCTAATTAGAGCCAAAGCCCGGTCCAGTAGTCAGGACCGAGCGGCATTCCTTTGCCATTACATTGTAACTGATCTGCTGGAGAGTCGATGCACAGCTACAGGCCCACATCAACCTCTGGGTGACCCCACATGAGCTAAGTTTACAAAGCTGTGGCGAAACGTGAACCCAGGAGTCTGCAGATTTCACTTCAATTGGATGGTGGGATGTTGTGGAAAGGATTCTGGAGAGAACACACGCTTCTTATTTGTGCCATACGTCACAAATTTTACCTTCACAGAAAGAGAGAGAGAGAGAGGGAGAGGGAGGATGCTTTAGATTAGCAGTTGGCTGGACAGACAGGTAAAGAAAGGTTGGCCTCTCACAGATGCAAAACACATCAATAAAGGCCTTTTGCACAATTCAATCTCAGGGTCAAAGGTGGGCCTGGATGGACAATGCTGGTCTAATTTGAACTATCCGCTCCTGCCGGTCCCCGAGGCCGTGCGGGCCTGTTTCTGCTTCATCCCTCTTAATTAAATTTTTGCCTCATCCTCCTCCTTTGAGGATCTGGGGTCACCGTGTGTATGCTCTATCTACCTTTAGGTTTTGAGGAAACATGCTGTTATAATTAAAACATTAACACTGTAGCATTCCATCTTTAAGGGTTTGATATATTCTTCACAGCTGCATTGGGGAAAAAAGCCATAATGGATAAGACTTACATTTTACTTGACTTTATTTTTACTGTCACTATAGTGCCTATTTTGATTAGTTCAAAAATACACCTAAATTAGAGAAAACATCCACTATCTTTGCTTTTATTCAGCTCAAAACAGACTGATGGTCATTCTGAGTCTTAGAATAAAAAGAAATCCTGTTATGGTTCCTGAGTTTAGGAAACTGAGGATTTGCTGCCATCTGCTGGTAAAGCAGTAACACTACTACAATTTGAATGCCATCTTGAGTGTGTAAAAAACATAATCTTCTAATGTTTATAGCAATAAACTTCATACATTCCTATTGTATTTGGACCGATCAGATGAAGGAGCTACTTCAAGCAAACTATTCTCAGCAAAACAAACAGCAAGGGAACCTACAAGAACTGATTCAGAGCTGATAGAGCCCATCCCAGATGATGAAAATCAGACAGAACTCATGCTACTTAGATCAAATAATCTGGCTCAGTTGAAAACGGTTTTGCAGCTGTAACCGAGCTTCAGATTTAGACTGCAAAGAAGTGGATCGAATGCATTTTATGGCCTTTCAAACAGACGATGGTGAACGATTTCCTGGACTGTCTGTTGTCAAGAACATATGGTATTTGTCATGTTTTATTTCTTAAGATTTCAGGTTATGTTCCTGTTTTTCTTTTTTTTCTGCAGATGAATTGAAAATATGTATAAAATGTTACAAAAGAAATAATATTTTATACATATTTATTGTCCTATATTCAAATTAGACAACATCAATGCTCAAAGGAAAGCAGCAAAAGTGATGTACTGTTTAAATTCAGGGTTTGCTATACTTTTACTCAAAAAAAAAAACATAAATATTCAAGCTGTTTCAGCTGTAAAATAATCTCACAGATACCTATCATAGCAGATTAAAATTCATCAGAACAATTAACCTTCCCTGTCTCCAAACCTTGTGTCAACCAAAGCATCCCAACATGCTCAGTGGCAGCTTTCCCGATACCTTGTGAGAAACAGTTTCATGAGCCTGATCATGTGCTGTGACAGCTGATAACAGTGTCACATTGTGCTTTTTTAGTTCATATTTTAATCCCTTACAGGCCCGATATGACCAGAGGACAGCTGATGATCGCTGATCTCTTATTCTGAGCTCATGTTCCTGTCTGGAGGATGAACAATCAATTGAACATAAAGAACAAATCACAGAAAATCCCATTACTAACCTCCATAGACTTTGGCTGCTGATGCTGTTTTGGTATTAGCCTGAAGAGATGGAGGACAGCTGCTTCCAGAGCTGGCTTGTGTATAAACACTTCCATTAGTTATACCAGTTATCTAGTCACAGGCTAGTTTTGGCTGAGAATAATAGTAATACTTGTCAGAGGTGTGACCAAGTCACTGCTTTGCAAGTCACAAGTAAGTCACAAGTCTTTCCAGTCAAGTCTCGAGTCAAGTCCAAGTCAAACGCAACCAAGTCCAAGTCAAGTCCAAAGTCAATGACGTGCAAGTCCAAGTCAAGTCCAAGTCCTTAACTTTGAATTTTCAAGTCATAATCGAGTCATCTGACCAATTATAATTTAATGTGTTTTAATAAATGGTTTCTAGATAAATCTCTCTCATGAGCTGAAACTGAAACATTTTAAGATCAGTTCAAATGTTTTAACTTCATGTTTCTCATGAATGTCTCAACCTGAACATTTCATGTCTAAATGTCAGATGGACGATCCTCCATCGTGGACACCTGTCTCTCAGAAGGACACCTGTCTCTCAGAGGGACACCTGTCCCTCAGATGGAAACCTCCTTTGGTCTCTAGATCTTTGGCCTTGGCTAGATGTTCAATATTGTAAGAAAATATTACCGTGCAATATACAAAGCTAATAAAAATACCTGACCAAATGTTTTAAGTAGTTATAATTTAAAAAGAACTGAAGTCTTTTTTTCAGTTTTTTTAAAATAAAATAATAATTAATGTTAAAGCTGATCTGATGATCAGTTTGCTGCTGACTGACGCTGAGAGGCAGCAGGTAGAGGAGACACCTGGTCAGAGCATTGATCATGTTGTTTATAGATTTATAGCTTTTGTCCATTTTGGAGGTCTTTAGCAGGACAAAGGACCCAGTGATCTGGACCAGAGCCTGACCTAACCTGGACCAGGGTTTGACCTAACCTGGACCAGAGCCTGACCTAACCTGGACCAGGGTCTGACCAAACCTGGACCAGGGTCTGACCTAACCTGGACCAGGGTCTGATCTAACCTGGACCAGGGTCTGATCTAACCTGGACCAGGGTCTGACCTAACCTGGACCAGGGTTTGACCTAACCTGGACCAGGGTCTGACCTAACCTGGACCAGGGTCTGACCTAACCTGGACCAGGGTCTGACCTAACCTGGACCAGGGTCTGACCTAACCTGGACCAGGGTCTGACCTAACCTGGGAGGTTGATGCTCCTTATCAGATTTTCAGACACTCAGATCTTAACTTGATGAAAAGTTGTTAATAATTCTTTGAGTTTTCTCTCTTGATCCACTAAATCCACCCTGTTCATCTGACTAGCCTAGCATACTCACCTCTCTGACTGCAGCACACAAGGAATATCTGGACTACATTAATCAGAGGGAGGACCAGATCCGGTCCGCGAACCGCTAGTTTCTGACCAATGAGTCACAGAGTGTCTCCAGAGCTCTGGTTCTTTCATTAAATCCACGTCGTCATTGTGAGTCGACGCAGGGTCCATGCAGGCAGGGGCGGGGCCACAGGGGTGGTGCTGACCACCCTTGAGATCTGATTGGCCACCCTGCCTGATCACCTCCAGCAGAGTTGTTATTCAGTTTTTGCATATTATATTGAATAGTTTTGTGGAATGTTTTGCCAAAATCCACAAAAACAGACACATGATCTGTCCTAATCTCTGATGTGTTGTTAATAATATGCAGAATCTGCTGTAATTCTACATTATTATTATTAGTTTGATGTTTGAAAGCTCATTCATAGGCAGGCGAAGTATTGATGTACTAAAATGTTCATTTGTGGTCTACTGATTGCATGATTTTGAATCTGCTGCATAGTTCTTGCATGGTAAACAGATCCATGTGTTTTACTTCAGTAAATAAATGAATTAAAATAATCTAAATGTTGGTCTGCTGTTTAAGACTGCAGAACATTTAAATACAATTGACTTTTTAGTGTGCCCCCTTCTATAATCTTTGCCCCTGCCTCCATAGAGAAAAGTTCTAGACACGCCCCTGCATCAGCACGGCGATCAGCTGCTGTTTAGTTTCTCTTTAGCAGCAGCAGGTCACTCTGCTGGCTCTCAGGAAGCAGAGAGGTTACAGACTCCTCTGGATCATGGACTTCTTAATAGAAGGCTCCTTTAGGATCTGAATTTGAGTTCTCCTGGTTTAATGTGTGTCTGCTGCTGAACTTCAGGGAGATTTTTAGCAGCGCCGGTGAGGGATGAGGCCGCATTTGCGCCAAATAGGTCTGATCTAGAGCCGTTTTCAGTGCTAAAATATCAAATATCTTCAAGTCGTCATCAAGTCAACACATGCAAGTCGAGTCAAGTCGCAAGTCATTGACGTTCAAGTCCGAGTCAAGTCGGGAGTCTTTCTAGATTTTACCAAGTCGAGTCAGAAGTCATCAAAATGATGACTCGAGTCTGACTCGAGTCCAAGTCATGTGACTCGAGCCCACACCTCTGATACTTGTACAACGAGACTAGAAAAGTAGTAGTAGTCTGTACTGATGTTTGCTTCATTTTGTGACATAAAATAGACTCGACATTATATTTACAATCTATGTGATAGAGGGTGCATGTCATAGGTGTGTTGATAAAAATCTAATAGATGATAGTTTTCTCTGTTTAACAAATGTGTTATTTAAAAATATGACACTTAACCAAATTTACGGTCTAATTTAAAATTGGTAAAATAATTAAGTATCGTTACATGTTCAGTTATGAGAAGTAACTCCAATCCAGGTTTGACCTGACAATTTCTTTCTTTACTTAATAGAAACACATGGATACAAACCTCTTGTGCAAGAAGTTACAATAAAGAAGACTAACAGGTTTTGGACTTGAGGTTATAATTCTTAGCATGTCCTGACCAACACACAGGGAGGACGTTAATTTCCTATGGACTTATTTGATTTGGTGGGCCCTCATTTACAGCCTTGATAGTTTTGAGATTGAATTAAACTGTGAACAGATTCAAAGTGTCAGATGCAGCAAAGCTTCCAGAACAAAACCATGTTTCACTTTGAGACTAGCCAAACAGCTCTAGTTTTTAAGCTATACTCATCCATCAATATTTTCCCAGAAGCTCTATCGCTTTCAATTTGCTCAAAACCATAAATATTAGTACAGAGATTCAATGAAATTTGTAGAATCAAAGGCCAAAAACAGGATTAATCTGATTTGTATCTTTGTGGTGGGAGGACTTAATGGCTATTGAATTGTTTTTATTACCGTATACAGACTGAAATGCATCCTATTAACAGTCACTCAGAAGCTTTGTGTCTTGTCAATTAGCATTCTGGCAAATTCCAGACTCACTTTTTAATGATTTGATTTAATCAGTGGTGTCCTCTTTCAGTGGTGTCCTCTTTCAGTTGTCTCCCGTAAAGTCCACTTTGACTGAGACATGGATGGTGTGATCTGAGACTGATGTACGTCAAGCTTGGAGTTCACGTGCAAGTTGTTCTGGTAAACATTCGTATTATCAGTCTCTTTTTTCCTCATACAGCCAGGTCCGTTGGTGAATAACACGTTGAACTGTAATCACATGATCTTCAAGCTGCTTGGAGGTGGTCTTAGTCTTTATCTTTAACCTGCTGGTCAATAATTATCCTTCTAATCTTCTGAGACAACTCTCTCCTCAGCTTTCTATGGTCCATGTTCAGTACGGAGAATAGCCTGAAGCCAAAAAGCACCGTGACTGGAAACAGGAAGTATAGTAGTTGTGTTATAAAATTTGACTGCTACTGGTATAAAGGCCTAAATGACAAAGTACTATAACACAGTAAATCATTGGTATCCAGAAAGAAGAAAAACAACAAAACATGACATGAGAATCTACGTTATATGTTCTTTTTTGATTTTTTAGAAAAACTAAATCAAAAAATTAAAAACTCAAGGCTTTAGTCAAAGTATTCTTTAGTTTCATAAATAGGTTGTCTCAACTGATGATTTATAGATAGAACTTTATTTATAGGGATGCGCATAATTTTTTCAATGAGGCACTCAAGTAAGTACCAGCAATTGATGCTTGTAGGGGTGGGGTATTACATTCATTAGACAGCGCAGCTACAACTAATGAAAGGGAACTTTAATGCGAGCGCTCAGTTCAAGCTGCAGACCGCTATAGACGGTAGACGTAACACCCAGTACACACGCTTTATTTTTACCAGTCATGCCCACTTGGGCACTGCTTAAGTGCACCCCTGTTTATTAATCCCTCAAGAAATTTCCTCTGGGAAATTTGACAAGTTTTAAAAGTAAAAAGAAATGCCCTACCAAAGGTCAGGCTGGCTTCCTCACATAGTGCAAATACAGACAAAAAAGCACCAGGTTACATTGAAAAACCCACCAGACTTCTGACTAAAGGGCATCAGAAAAAGTTAGACAAAACGTCATCAAATTGTCAGAATGTTCAAACACAAGGAAGCCCATCGGTATACTTGGTACCAGGGCAGCTAAGGTCACAGGTCAATGATTAACTTTGTAGATCTGACCTGTGACCATATGTTTTTGGACTCTGAAGAAAGGAGCAGTTTTCAACTGATCACCACCTGGTGGTAAGTTAGATCAGATAGCAGGGGAAGCTGCACAGACCTGGCAGACACAAATATGTAGTGAGGGTTTACTGAGAACACCTGAAAAGTTGTCAAGAGAATCATCTTTAACTTCTGGTGAGCTTTGACCTCATCCTGAGAGCATTGGAGGACATTGAGTCCGAATGGTCCTTGTTCAGTTCTGCTATTGTCGAGGCAGCTGTTGCTGTAGCCAAAATCTTTCCTCTGCACAGTGGCTGGACACAATTTTAGAGAAAGGGTAAGGAACTCGGAAAATCCAGGAGTGATTCCGAACTGCTGATCCAAGTCGAGAGAAACCAGTTGAACTGCTTTGGGCATGTCCATCCAGCAGGAGCTAGCCCCCCCCCCCAGTTATAGTGCGTGCTCAGCACTACGTATAAGTACAGTACCTGGGTGTTGTCATTGACCAGAACCTGTCATTCAGGGAAAACTCAGATAAGGTCATCAAAAAAGCAAATCAAAGGTTGTACTTCCTTCACAAATTAAATCAACTTGGAGTGTGTAAGGAACTGATGACCATGCTCTATTGTTCTATGAATCTGTCCTGACATTTGCTTTCATCACTTAGTTTGGGAACCTATCTGAAGGAGGAAAAAACTGGATGAAACAAATAAAGGTGGCTGGTAAAATTATGGGTAGCACATTACCTATTTATTTAAAACTGCTTTTAAATAACTTTTATGTTCACTTGTTTAATGATATTGTTTGTTTTATTGATTTTATGTTTTTTCTGAAGCACTTTGTGATTTTTTCTGTCAAAGGTGCTATATAAATAAACTTTACTTACCTGATGTGTGACAGATATTTATGAAGAGAGTCTCACAGAAAGCTAAAGACATTCTCCATTATTCCCCTCATCATCCACTGCAGGAAGAGTTTGAGTTCATCAGAAAAGGGGTACCGGCAGCCCAAAGCGAGGACCAATAGACGGAAAAACTCCTTTGTAACTTAGGCCGTTATTCAGCTGAACTTAAAACGTGATTAGGTACGATTGTCTTTTAGTCTGATGGTCTTAATTTGACTTTATACTGATTTTTACCGATAGTCATATTTTTTGCTTTTTACTGGAGTTTACAGTTTAATTGTTTTTACCCTGATTGTTTTCATGTTCACCTGACTGCAAGACAAATTTTCCTATGGGGACTACTATAAACTGAAGTGTGTGAAGTAAGAAGTCTGCCTAGGACAAGCTGGAGAAAGTACATCTCCAGGCTGGCCTGGGAATCCCAGCAGGCGAGCTGGCCGATGTGGCAAGGACAGTCTGGTATTCACCTCCTGCAATCCAGTTAAGTGGAGGAAAGAGTTTGAGTGATGAAAGTCATTTGACAAGTCATTTTTTGTCCACCACTTTCAACCTTGAATTAAAACCTTAACTGGTAGAAATGTTAGCACTGAAAAGATTAATGCAACTTGTTCAATATTCTGCAGAAGTCTGGTAAGGATCAGTTACAGGTTTTAAAGTGCTGGAACAGGAACTAGTGGGTAAAAACTTAGAAATGTAGGCAATGTGCATATGTGCCCATGGTTAGAAAACCAACTGAAGACTTTACAAGGAATCCATGCATTTTTAATTTGGGGGAATAAACAAGATAACACTCCAGCTGGTTTTTAGAAAACATATTTTTATTGCAACAGTTTACACTCATAGCATTTTAATTTCTCAGGTTTACAAGGTTGACTTAATACAATAACAGTTTTGACTACAAATCCATGCATCCAATTCAGAAACACTGCTTCACTGTGACCTTTTCCAAAATGTACAAGTTCTAGAAACCATGCTAGTACAGCAACTAGCAAGGAAGCGGCATCTTACACCCAAGTTGTCGTATCCTCATAGAAACAAGTCAATGAGAAACAAATCCATGAGGTTCAAGACAATTTATTGATTCTTCTCATCAATACAGGTCATCCAATTCAAACTCTCCAGCTTTCTCCAAACTCTTCAATGCTCTTTGCCATAGTGCCATCTGGTTTCACTTTGTCATTTCCTTTTCGGCCATCAAAGTTTCCACACAAGCCTTCCACTTTTCTCTTATAAAGATGTGGTAGAATAATTTCTGCAGTGAAAGAAAACAAGACTATTATGAAGGCAGACGATTTGTTCATTACCCAGTTTTATATTGGGCTAAGGACTCACCTGCTTTGCATTGTCCACTGAACTCAACTGCAAAACCAAAGTCAGTCCTCAGGTATACGTGAGAGTAGTGCTCATGGATGTCGAGACCAGGAACTGGTGAGATTGGAGTTTGAATTTGTTGTCCATCCACCTACAGAATGAAGGCGTCAGTTCAAGAGAAACCATTTGTCAGTAAGCCTCATAGCAAAATGCATTTTGCCACAACATGACAGTAAGTCTGATACTTACAAACACCTTGCGTTGCTGCTTGAGTGTCACAGTATGATTGTACACTTTGATTTTGAGCTCTTGATATCTTTGATTGCCTTCACTGGATTGGCTGCCGTGTTTCTCACCGCTTTCACCATCATCATCATCATCACTGCATGAATTGGAGCCCTCTACGTAGATGTCCGGAAGGTTACCTGGCAGGTTTTTGGTCCTAACCAGCACATACAACTCTTTCCCCTTAAAGTCATGTTTCATTTTATCAAATGTTTTGTACTCTGGATCTCCTTCAATAGTGCACTCACTGAAATCTGTGGAAAGAAGTGTCGGAATTAGGAGAAAAAGTGGATATGCAACAAGTTCAGCACTTACTAACCTGTAGTCGCACAATAAAATTGGCCCATTGCACTTTGAAGACACACTTCATCATCATCACATCCCTCATCATGACAGTCGATTTTCCCATATCCATCGTCACCATCACACTCGCACTTCTGACTGCAGTGATTTGTGTACCAGACTTCATTGAACTGAAAACAAACACTGGGGGTGAATTTGGCCTTTTCTACTGGACAAAGACTTAACTTAAAGCAGCTCATTGGAATTTTGAACACTCACGCTATTTTTGGTACCATTTCCATCAATACACCCACACTTTTGCACAGGAACACAAAACCTCCCATCCTGTACAAAGTCTTTGTCACATGCACATCCTGAAGTGCAAATTTGATCAGCACTGCAGTGTGGTGGGCCGTGCAGGTGTGCACAGGTTGGGCTGCATGCAGGAACGCAAGTGGTGTAATGGCTGTTTTTTGCACAAGTGGGTGCTGTGGAAGAAAATGTCTTTAGTCATATAACTTTGAAATGCTAAAAATAACCCACCCCCCTCCGAAGGTTTGGGTCATTACACCACACTTGAAATTTAAAAACCAGACTTACTTTCTGCATGAGTTGTGTCTAGCTGTGGAGTTGAAAGGTTAACTGTAGTTTGTACCCATTGTCCAGCTGATGGAACCATTGATGCATTGGTGGCTAGATTGAGAAAATGTTAGACATTGGTTTAGCAGTGGCTGGAAATTGTCCATTTTATAATTTGTGGCCAGGTCCGATTCAAGTTTGCTAGTTAATCCCAGTTTAGACTTGTGGGTCACTTGTCATTACCATGTTGAGTTTGCAATCCATTTGTATGTGCATGTGATTCCTTTGTCAGAGGACTTAAGGTGACAGGGGCTTGAGTAACTGGTTTGATCAGGTCTGCAATAACAAACAAGAATTAACTTGTAAAATTCAAGTAATCGACATTCAAAAAGAATAAGATACCTTCACAGAACCCATGATGAAGTAAAATGTCATCAATAGCCACATCCGACTGATCATTGGAACCCCTTCGTCCTTCAAAAATGATCTAAACAATTTTAACACGTGTTCAAATGAATGTACTATGAACCAAAATCAATTTGTTCATAAATTCGACTACAAAAGGAATGCAATAGCTCACCTGGAATGCTCCAGTTGTTACTAGGTTTATTTGAGCAAGGTGCCACAGGTTTCCTTGAGTGTTAGTTTTCCCCCATACTGCAGCAGCCTCTCTGTTCTGAAGCAAGTATACCTGAAGACCCATTGTGTCCGCAGAACCATACATATGATACCAGAACTGTAGACATTGAGGCCCAGTGACTGAACACTCAGAACTGATGATACGAGCAGTGTCTCCAAATGTTGCCTTTTTAGCTTCAGTGTAGAGGTAGTAGCCACCTAGAAATATTAAAAATGATCCCCATAAAAATTACATATTAGGTGGCAGAAAAGATACTAATGTTATTGTGTCAACTACCTCCTGTTGTGTGATCTGAAGGGGGACCAGTGTTCAGAGTGTGAGTGGGTCCACTATGTCTCTCCCAGTCAAACACATCAGTGAGCATCTGACTCCAATGACACAAGTCAGTTTCAAAATCACAGTCTAGTTGGCAACCTGAAAAGATGTCAGCAATACATTACTCAATTTTGAAAGGTTAAAAGCAGTATTTATATGATGCACTTTAAAATACCTTTTTGTACTGAGGGTACTGTGGTGACATTTGACATAGGGGCTTCCGTCACTACTTGGAGAACTGGGGGTTCTGGAGCTCCATTTGTAACATGAAGCTTTGGGGGTTTTGGAACCACTGTGGTTGGCACCTGGGCATTTGAGGGAGTCATGGTGGCCACGGGATGCGCAGTCGTCGCATTTGAGGGAGTCATGGTGGCCACGGGATGCGCAGTCGTCACATTCAGGACGGGGTCCCTGGTGGCCACGGGATGCGCAGTCGTCACATTCAGGACGGGGTCCCTGGTGGCCACGGGATGCGCAGTCGTCACATTCAGCACGGGGTCCCTGGTGGCCACGGGATGCGCAGTCGTCACATTCAGCACGGGGTCCCTGGTGGCCACGGGATGCGCAGTCGTCACATTCAGCACGGGGGCCCTGGTGGCCACGGGATGCGCAGTCGTCACATTCAGCACGGGGTCCCTGGTGGCCACGGGATGCGCAGTCGTCACATTCAGCACGGGGGCCCTGGTGGCCACGGGATGCGCAGTCGTCACATTCAGCACGGGCGGCGCTGTGGTCACATTCAGCACGGGCGGCGCTGTGGTCACATTCAGCACGGGCTCCCTGGTGGCCACGGGATGCGCAGTCGTCACATTCAGCACGGGGTCCCTGGTGGCCACGGGATGCGCAGTCGTCACATTCAGCACGGGGTCCCTGGTGGCCACGGGATGCGCAGTCGTCACATTCAGCACGGGGTCCCTGGTGGCCACGGGATGCGCAGTCGTCACATTCAGCACGGGGTCCCTGGTGGCCACGGGATGCGCAGTCACATTCAGCACGGGGGCCCCGGTGGCCACGGGAGGCGCGGTCGTCACATTCAGCACGGGGTCCATGGTGGCCACTGGAGGCGCAGTCGTCACATTCAGCACGGGGTCCCTGGTGGCCACGGGATGCGCAGTCGTCACATTCAGCACGGGGGCCCTGGTGGCCACGGGATGCGCAGTCGTCACATTCAGCACGGGGTCCTTGGTGGCCACTGGAGGCGCAGTCGTCACATTCAGCACGGGGTCCTTGGTGGCCACTGGAGGTGCAGTCGTCACATTCAGCACGGGGGCCTCCGTTACAACTTGAAGCACTGGTGGTTTTGGAGCAGAGTTTGTAACATGGACCACTGTGGTTGGTGCCTGGACATTTGGAGCCATTGTACTTTGACCAGGTTGAGTAGGGTGTAGTGCAGAAACCTCACCGACACCTGCAAACAAGATCAGCCCTTAGCACAGCAGCTGTAAAACCATATACTAGATTGAAATTCAGATCATGCTTCTCACCTGAACACTGTCCAGCATACAACTTGATGTCATCAATTGCAACATCCGACTGCTCATTAGTACCTCTGCGTCCTTCAATTATTACCTGAGTTGTAGAATGCAGTATAGGCATTTAGAATAAGTCAAATATTCCTGCTTTCATTCATGTGCATTAAGGATCAGTCACCTGAAAAGCTTGTGTTGTGTTGAAGTCCACCTGGGCCAAGTGCCACGAATTTCCCTGGTCATTTCTCTTCGACCAAATTGAATTACCGACACTGTTCTGAAGCAGGTAAACTTGTAGGCCCATAGTATTTGCCGAACCATACATGTGATACCAGAACTGCAGACATTGAGGGCCAATATTTGAGCAATCTGAACTGATGAGACGAGCTGTATCCCCAAAAATTGCTTTCGTAGCTTGAATGTAAAGATAGTGGCCTCCTATGGAGAAGAAAAATAACCCACATGTAAATCCATGAAACCAATACTGCATTATAGTTATTTTATATAGCGCCAATCAGGACACTGCTCTTTGACAGAAGCTCCATTTTTCATTCACGCACACATTTACACTCTGGTGGTGGTAATCTACAACCAGTGTCTGTAGTCACAGCTGCCCTGGGGCAGTCTGACAGGCGAGTAGGGATGAGAATTGATAAGATTTACGATTCCGATTCCATTTTCGATTCTGTATTCAATTCTTTATCGATTCTCATTTGAAAAAAGTGAACAAACAGATCTATTAGCTTCAAGCTGGTTTATATTTTATCTTTGAGTCAGATACAAGTTTAGAAGTAAGATGACCTTATACATCCAACAGTGAGGTCTTAAGAAAACCAGAGCCTAGGGTCACAGGGTGCCCAGAAAAAAAAGTTTCTAAGTATAAAATAATAATAAATTATTTTGTAAAAATAACAATACAAATTATTCTGTGCAATTCCACAAGAATGTAACATTTCAACTCTTAAAAAAGGATTTGAGCTGAACACACAAAATTACGTCAGCCAGCAACAAATACAACTCAAGTTTAATGGAACTGTGCATTGTGCAATTTTGCAACCATCAACTATGGAAAATTAACAATTCTTCTGCAGAAAAATGAGCATATCTGCTTTTTCAGGAAGGATACCTGATCTTTCTGGACTTATTGCGTCTCCAGCTGTGGAGAACACCCTCTCAGACGGGGTGGAGGATGCCTGCACATAGGGCTGTACGTTATGACGAAAAATTTCATCTGGACGATAGAAAATGTCTACCATCAGATAAAAAGCTCTATCGTTTAAGCCACAATAGAAGTTTTACAGCATAATGCACTTTACGGGATGTTCATGAACGCACCGCGCAGCAACACATAAACATGGAGGCAGACGGTAGTGGACACGTTTTAGACCTGAGTCAACAGGATAACCAGCTAACTCAAAACGAGGAGCTTGTACCTAAAAGAGGGACAACTTCTGTCTCATGGATGTGGTTTAAATATAAAAAGACCGACGTGGACCAGACAGCAGCTGTTTGTAAAGTTTGCCGGCTCCCGGTCCCAACAATGGACTCCGACGCCACTAATATATTTTATCACCTGCACAAAAACCAAGTCGAAGAATACAGAGACAGTCAAAGAGCAAAAGCTGCAAAAGCAGTGTTGAGTGTTGGCGTAAGAGCTCAGAATAAACTTTAGACACTGATCAGGTTTTTACCCGCAGCACGTCATGTAGCTACCAGCTGAGCAGGATGGAAGGAAGGAGGAGGTTACTGCTGCTGTTACCACGCACATCTACAAAGAAATGGCTCTAATCTACACGGTGGAGAAACGTGAGTTTAGTGACTCGTGGTGACGTAGTCGCGCCGACTGGAATTTTTTTGCGCCGGCTGGAATTGATAAGGGAATCGTTAGCAAAAATGGCAAACGATTCCAAGGAATTGAAACACTGGGAACCGGTTCTCATTAAGAACCGGTTTTCGATTCCCATCCCTACAGGCGAGGCTACTATTCTGTGCCATCGACCCTTTTGACCACCAACATTCACACAGTCACACAGGCAAGTTGAGTGAAGCGTCTTCCCCAAGGACACGACAATGTAACCCAGACTGAGCTGGGGATTGAACTGGCAACCCTCCGGTTACCAGACAGGCCATTCAACCGAGCTATATTCCGCCCCATATAGAAAATCACTATATAAACAAGAGTGGTCAAGTCCAGTCCTCGAGAGCTACTATCCTGGAACTCTACATGCATCCTTTTCCAGCACACCTGAATCAAATAAGGTTTATTTCCAGGCCTCTGCAGAGCTGAATGACCTGCTGAAGGAATTTAGCCATTTGATTCACGCGTTTGAGCTGGGATGCATCTCAAAGTTCCAGGAAAGAATCTTGACTGGACTTAGACACCCCTGATATAGAAAAAAAAAGGCAAACACACATCACTGTCTTTTATACCTCCCGTCGTGTGATCTGAAGGGGGCCCAGTATTCAGAGTGCGCGTGGGTCCCCTATGTCTCTCCCAGTCAAACACATCAGTGAGCATCTGACTCCAATGACACAAGTCAGTTTCAAAATCACAGTCTAGTTGGCATCCTGAAAAGACGTCAGCAATACATTACTCAATTTTGAAAGGTTACAAGCAGTATTTATATGCTGCACTTTAAAATACCTTTTTGTACTGAGGGTACTGTGGTGACATTTGACATAGGGGCTTCCGTCACTACTTGGAGAACTGGGGGTTCTGGAGCTGCATTTGTAACATGGAGCTTTGGGGGGTTTGGAGTCATGGTGGCCACTGGGGCCGCAGTGGTCGCATTCAGCACTGGGGCCGCAGTGGTCGCATTCAGCACTGGGGCCGCAGTGGTCGCATTCAGCACGGGGGGAGCAGTGGTCGCATTCAGCACGGGGGGAGCAGTGGTCGCATTCAGCACGGGGGGAGCAGTGGTCGCATTCAGCACTGGGGGAGCAGTGGTCGCATTCAGCACTGGGGGAGCAGTGGTCGCATTCAGCACTGGGGCCACGGGGGCAGCAGTGGTCGCATTCAGCACTGGGGCCACGGGGGCAGCAGTGGTCGCATTCAGCACTGGGGCCGCAGTGGTCGCATTCAGCACTGGGGCCGCAGTGGTCGCATTCAGCACAGGGGCCGCAGGGGTCGCATTGGGCACGGGGGGAGCAGTGGTCGCATTCAGCACGGGGGGAGCAGTGGTCGCATTCAGCACGGGGGGAGCAGTGGTCACATTCAGCACGGGCGGCGCTGTGGTCACATTCAGCACGGGCGGCGCTGTGGTCACATTCAGCACGGGCGGCGCTGTGGTCACATTCAGCACGGGCGGCGCTGTGGTCACATTCAGCACGGGCGGCGCTGTGGTCACATTCAGCACGGGCGGCGCTGTGGTCACATTCAGCACGGGCGGCGCTGTGGTCACATTCAGCACTGGGGCCTCCGTTACAACTTGAAACACTGGTGGTTTTGGAGCCGAGTTTGTAACATGGACCACTGTGGTTGGTGCCTGGACATTTGGAGCCATTGTACTTTGACCAGGTTGAGTAGGGTGTAATGCAGCAATCTCACTGACACCTGCAAACAAGATCAGCACTTAGCACAGCAGCTGTAAAACCATATACTAGATTGAAATTCAGATCATGCTTCTCACCTGAACACTGTCCAGCATACAACTTGATGTCATCAATTGCAACATCCGACTGCTCATTAGTACCTCTGCGTCCTTCAATTATTACCTGAGTTGTAGAACGCATTATAGGCTTTTAGAATAAGTTAAATATTCCTGCTTTCATTCATGCACATTAAGGATCAGTCACCTGAAAAGCTTGTGTTGTGTTGAAGTCCACCTGGGCTAAGTGCCATGAATTGCCCTGGTCATTTTTCTTCCAAATTGAATTAGTGACACTGTTCTGAAGCAGGTAAACTTGTAGGCCCGTTGCATTTGCCGAGCCATACATGTAATACCAGAACCGTAGACACTGAGGGCCAATATTGGAGCACTCCGAGCTTATGAGACGAGCTGCATCACCCCATGTTACAGTACTAGTCTCAACATAAAGGAAGCCATCCCCTTGAAACAAAGTTTCAGGTTTAATTTACAAGACAAGCCACCACCACAAGTTAATGCAGAAGAAGTTTTACCAGTGTGGTCAGCTGGGATTGTCAGTATAGGGGTAGAACCATCTTTTATTGACCAGTCAAAAGCATCCGTTGTCATCTTATTCCAAGCACACAGACTGCTGTTGAAGCTACAATCAAGACTGCAAACTGAAACATTGGATCAATGGTAAATTTGGGTTTGACATTTATTGTAAATTTACAGTTGAACTTTACTGCAATAATGTTTTTAATCTGAACTTTAATTTTGTATACCAGTTTAAGATTGTTTTTGAACTGGTGCTTCAAAAATTAACCAAATTTAAATTTAGCGAGTCACACATTCATTGCTTTACGTGGCCTCACCTATCCATTAAACTATTTACTTACTTGGGTGTGATGGGAGTACTTCTGCAGTTGTCAACGGATTGACAGTTTTTTGGGTGAAATCTAGAACAAAAAATTCCTTTACATTAAAAATTTCAGTTTACTTAAATCAGATTCTTACACTATCCAGTAAAAGGTCACCTGAGCATGAGCCTAAACTAATGGAAATATCATCTATGGCCACATCTGACAGAGCATTAGAGCCTCTGATTCCCTCCATTATGATCTAGGACAAAAAGGTGCCATTAGGTTCAATACAATTTTGATTTTTGCAGGAACATTGTGGTAGTCTTCTTGGGTCTTACTTGAAATGGATAAGAGGCTTTGATGTCAACACTTGCAAGACGCCATTTGGATCCCTGGTTATTCCTTACAGACCAGAGCTTTGTTGCTTTATTATTTTGGAGCAGGTAGGTACTTAGAGCCATACTTGTGGCAGAACCGTACATGTAGTACCAGAAGTGCAAGCACAGTGGGCCACCATAATGGCATACTGAGCTCATCAGGCGAGCCGAGTCCCCATGGGAGACACCATTTCCCTCTATATACATGTAAAAACCAGCTAGAGAACCAGGAGGAAAAAAATAAAAAATTTAGTTTCACATTTAGGGATAGGGAAAATGCAACAAATGCATTACCTCCAGTGGTGTGGTCATGGTTTGGTCCAGTTAGATTTGATGATGTTGGCCCAGAGTGTCTTGTCCAATCAAAACTATCCTGAATGAGCTGCTCCCACCCACAAATGTTCAAGTCAAAATTGCAGTTGAGGGGGCATACTACAAAACGACAAATTGTAAGAACCAATAAATACAACACAGCAGGAAAGTATTGCCAACATGCCCTTACAAGTCTGATCTGGATGTTGAGTTGTTGAAGCGCTTGTGGTTAACGCGCTTGTGGTTAACGCGCTTGTGGTTAACAGGTCGGCTGCATTTAAAGGAAAAAACAAAAGCAGAATTTACCTTCAAAGCTTAAATGTTCATTAGCTTGCACTGACAGCTTGATTAACAAAGCAAAAACACAGGACACCCCAACCTGAAAAATTGCTAAACTTTCCAGATACCATTCCCAGTGTGTGCACCAGATATGTAGTATTTAAGATACATTTTCTACAGTCAGGTGTGCATTCATTTGATACTCACCACAGGCTGTTCCAGTCCACCAGTCAGAAATCTCCACTCCAACAACCTGGCATGCAGCCACATAAGACTTTATGGATTCACAGAGTGTGGTTTGGTCACCACTGGTGTCACAGTAGTCATAGACACAGCTATTCAAGTAGATTGTTGGGTGAACATGTTCATGACAGGCGTGAAAAGCATCTCCAAGCACTGCTGAACAATCCCTTTCAGCCTCATTCCTCTCATCACCGACACATTCTCTGGGATTATTAGGATGGACAATGCACCTGAAGATTGAAGTGGCAATGTTGATTCTAGATTAGTTGACAAATGTTCACTTAATTAATGACATTTCAAGCTTCAAATGTAGTTCACATTTTATGGACCTTAAAGGTCTGTTAGTACAGCATTTCTACATTAATATTAGCGACTCACTCGTCATTCACCCTCCAGCTGTCAGCAAATTCAAAAGGTTCAGCAGCAATTTCCCCACTTGGCATTGCAAAGTCATCACCCTGATAATCAGAGTAGGTGCCACACAGTCCACAGAGCTCATATTTATAGCGCTCATCCACTTGTAGGAACAGTCTGTTGTGTCCATCTATTCCCATTTTCAGTCCAAAAGTAGTGTCCAAAACAATGGACATCATCTTTTTGTAGACCCACACTGAGCCATATGCATTATTGGTGTAATAGGGGAGACCAACTTGGCTGCCATGTGCCTGAAAAGGGAAAGAGGAGTTTCAGTTTAGGCTAAGATGGAAATTTTGGCAGCCAAAGTTATTGCCTACAAGCTTCATGAACCTAATGAGAAACATTTAACCTACAGAACATTAGACTGCCAATTCAGAACTGGTCTTAACACTGACATTGTAAAACAATACAAAAAAGGCAAACAAGTGTGAAGCTTACATAGACCTCTCCACTTTGATTCAGGGTCAGGTGCAAATCATCCACCTGTAGAGAAACCGCCTGAAGCTTTGACCTGGTGAAATTTTGAGTCATGGGATGTGCATTAAGCCCAGTTACAGTGAACTGAACTGGGCTCCGCCCACCACAGGTGGTGGTCAGTATATAGCCGCAACCTCCTTGAAAGTCATAGATGGAGTTGTCAAAGGTGATATAATGGGGATCACCATACACACTGCAGGTGACAGGTTTGACAGGGAAGCAACCTTTGACACCATCCTTGTCCTTACAAACTTCATCATGTCCACACTGTATTGCAGTGCATTGTACAGCATTGCCCATGCACTGGCACTGATTCATACAATTTCCATCCACAAAAATTTCACCTTTCTGCAAAGGAGAAAACAAAATGAAACCAATGCAAAACTGAATTAAGTTTTGGCACATCTGCCTCACTTACCGCATAGTGTTTTCCATTATACCAGCATCCACAGTGTTCTGTGGAGACACACTTGTCCCCACTGAGCCTATAGCCAGAGTTACACTCGCATCTTTCCTCACATCTTCCACAGGAACTAGGCAAATCTAGAGCGGAGCATACCTCAGGACAGCCATCAGCACATGACTTAAAGTGGCTGTTCTCACTGCAGTGGAAGGCTAGAGGGCAAAAGGAAAAACCTAGCATAAAAACCCTAATAACCTTTTGATTGTCACAACTTCAAATAATTTAAACATGACTTACGACAGACTGTAGTATTGATGTGTACAGCAATTCCAGCCTCTCTGCAGGCATCAGCATAATTGTTAAATGTCTTGCATAACATGTCTTGATCACCTGAACACATTCCTGAGACACAAGCTCTAAAGTAGCTTTCAACTTCAAGAACCGACAGACAATTAGCAAAGGGCCCAGTGCTAGAGTATAGGTGTCCACAGTACAGTTCCTTGCCATAATTTGCCTCTACCAGTGGGTCACACAGCTGAGGCTCTAGAGTGGACTCACACAAAGCTGTTGGCTCTGTCTTCCAACTTTCAGCAAAAGCCAAAGTACTTTCTGCAAATGAACCATCAGGCTTGTTGAAGTCATCTCCTCGCAGGAAGTTAAAGTTTCCACACAATCCACAGACTTTGCCAGAATACTGAAGTGGCACCGTGATATGGACATCTCCTGTGCCATCAAATGAAACCGACAGACCAAAGCTCGTTTCCAGTATGACAGAAGGCTTGCTTTTAATGTGGATTGTTCCATGGTTAAGGTTAAGGGGAAGCTTCTGCCATACACCATTGACCTGCAGGCAGAAACCCAAAAAATAAGCAACTTTAAGCCACTAGCCATTAAATATTTTGACACTACTTTGGTAACAATGATTTGGGGGCTTATTTGTTCAAACAATTTGAAGGGGTCTGTGACTACCTGAACAATTTACAACACATTTGAATTCACCTGATTAATATTTTTTATTTGCACAACTTTGCAGGAAAGTTCTGGACATAAAGATACTAATGTTGGCACCAATTTCTCTAGTATGCAACAATACATACATTTTAATTGTAGAAAACTATTCAAATGCTCCCAAGTTTGCTTTTGTACAGCATTACTTTATATTGACATTAAGATTTGAATGTTCCAAGACCAATGAGAGTCAATTTATGGAAAAGTGATGAAAAGACTAAACGTTTTAGCACAACAACAATTTAAGCTGGAACAACAATTAGTAAACTGGAGTAATTTAGCTTTTAAAATTAAAATCTAAATTTAGGTCAACTTACCACAACCCACTGCGTCTGATTTTTTAGAAGAGACAGTCTGATGTTTCCCAGGTCCACAACAATCTGTTGAACAGTTTGCAGAGATGCATTGCCATTTTGTTCATTAACCACCTCCACAGTGAACCTGGGCAGGGCTTCAGTGGGTGAGCAAGTCTTGGCCAGCAAATAAGAGCAGGGGGACATGAAGCGGAAAGCTACCCCATCGAACGTGGTGTAGTGAATGTGATGGTGCACAGTGCAAACCCCAGAGGTTGAAGCTCTATTAGAGATTCCCCTTTGAGGGCCACATATTTGGTTCTCAGGACACCGAGAAGGAAAGCAAGCAAGCTGGCCAACAGAACAGAGGCAGTGTGTGGAGGCATCTGTCCACAGGTCTAGGTGTGAGTCGCACTGGTTTCCTGGGGGGGTTGCGGAGACATCCAAAGTCAAGAAATATGCATTAAAAATCATATTAAGTGCAATATGTACACTACAGTCAAGACTAAGAAAAAAAACCAATTAGCTGTGTGCAAGAATGAGCTGTAGCGTTACTAAAACTTGAAGCCGTCAGACTTTGACCCTCTGAAAGTTACGTTTCTCAAAACAGCAATGTTTATGTAGTGCTCAAAATTCACTGTGAGCAAAGCGTTGCAACTGATTAAACCAGGACTCACCACACGAGTCTCCAACACCGATCTGTTTTAGTGTAGTCTGGTCTAAGGACACCGATTCAACTGCTTCAAATACAATCTGATAAGATAAGACAAGTGTATTAGAACACATCCTAGATCAATGCAGTGTATTTTACAGTGTGATCGTTTACCCGAGTGCCTGGTTCAGAGACATTCAGAGGTACAGACACCTGTCTCCATGCATCTCTGGGATGAGATGGAGAGGTCCAGATTTCGACCAGACTAGTGCTGCTTTTAAGCAGAGCACGAATCTCAGAACCCTTAGATGCAGCTGGTGCCAGAAACCAAAACTCCAGACAAGCCTGGCCCACAAATGTCAGTGGATGGCTCTCCAGATTGTTTAGTTTAACACCTTTAGGACCTAAAAACAAAATGTTAAAACCAGAAAATTTTACTGGCTCAAAATAAAATAGCAAAGTCTATGATTACATCCTTAGAATGATTTAGCAGCAGTTGACAGTTTCTACATTTTTTTCCTGGGTGAACACAATTATGTAGTCACTACTGGGTGTAGACTGATGAGCGAGGCCCAATAATTCATTATAACTTCTATAGTGGACTAAATATTTTCATACCCATTATTTGGCTGCTTGTCCAGTCACAGGCCAGATTCACATGTTTGTTAGAGAAACATTCCATAACATATTCTAGAGGGGGGGAAAAAAAAAATTAAATATTGAATTTTGCCCTTTTCATTTGCACTTATTCCTGTAAGCACTCTGAATAGTATATTGCATGTCCTACAGTACCTGACGATGCACGCAATTCTGGTAAAGTAACAGAATGGAAGTCATTTTCAGCTCTGAAACAGAAAAGCCATTTTGATATCAGTACTCAAAAATCAATACAAACAGATTAAAGTGATTAAATACTTATTTTTACTTGAAACCAACCTGCATTTGGCCCCCAAGTGAGCTATGAAGACAAGAGTCACTGTGGTCACCAACTCTGCAAGGACTCCTCCAAACATGGCTGATCCTTCAGGCAGCTTCTCAGCTGCTCCGACACTCGTTAATAAGGCAAACAATGATGAGAAGTACCAGTTGCAAAACCTTACTGTAAAAACAATAAATGCAACTCCTTAAATCAAGTCCCTCTGAGTCAAGAAAAATGAGCGCTTTAGGTATTAATTTCTCCACAGCCAGGTAAAAATCAGGAGGAGGAGAAAAGACCATGACTAACAAACGCAAAGGGCTGGACTTGGCATGAAAATCCTCTTAGGGTCCAAATGCACAGCCGACAGGTTCAGTAAATAGTGACATATGAGGTCAGGGTTTAGGATTGCTAGATCATAAAAAGCAGTGAACCAAGGTAAACTCATTAAACTTAAATAAAAACCAAGCTGGTATATCTACTCTTTTTTTTAAAATTTACAATAGAATTAAACTGTTAATGTTTGAAATGAACCAATTCAAATTTTAATTGGCCACAAAAACAGAAAAAAAATGTATGAAAATAATGAATTGTTGCTCAAAGGTTGATAAACTGATGTTTTATGATCAGCAAAAAAAACAAAAAACAAAAAAAAAACATAAAACTTGATTTTTACTCACCCCTACTGAGTGAGACAACTACTCTGTAGGATTTGGTTTACCTGCCGCTGCAGCACACCTGGAATAAATAGACATTTCATCAACCAGGCTTCCTATGAGCTTTATTAGATTCAGGTGATTCAAATCAGGGAACCATGCAGGTTTCTCAAATCCCCCATGACCAAGAAAAAAACGATCTAAATTATAGTGGACTTATTTTCTTTGAGCTAATGGATTTAAAAAATGAAGAACTTGAATAGAAACTTATAGCACTGTAAAACTCATTCTTCTGAGGTGTTCCCTTAGAAAAGCAAATATATTTGTGTGTTTTAGTGTGAACTGTCAAAGTTGAAGCTTCTAAATGATGTAAAATGACATATTTTTTTTTCCAGTCATCACTAAACCTTTGTCTGCACCACTCTTTGCAAGATAAGAATAAAAATGTACCATTAGTCTTAGCTTGCGCAACCCTAATTTTTCCAGTAGATACACAAAATCACGTGCACCTCGTGATCTGACCATGTTTAAAAAAGAGGAGCAGCTCAGATTGTTTTTGCATGAGTGTTTCCAGTATACGTCAATCAGATAGCCCTAGGCATTGTGAGAACAAGGGTTGAAACGGTGATAAGAAAGACGCATGGTTGGGGAGTACCATTTACTGTGACATTCCTGAAGCCTCGACGGCATGTGTCAATAAAAAGGGTGGTCCAAAACAAATATTAAAGCCTTTAAAAAAATGTCCAACCTAGACAAAGGTCTTTGTCAGAGACCTGAGAAGGACAACATACAGGTTTTGTAGATGCAACATCTCAAACGTCAAAAAACCTGCAGCATTTTGACATTCTTTGTGAAAAGATAAGGATGACAATCTTAACTAAAGAGATAATCTAAGGTTATCTAAAAGATATAGGATTTCCTAACATATATAAACGGCATAGAATATGTGATCAAAAGCTGCAGTAAAATTAAATGTTGCATAATCTCCATCTACTTTAAAAGTTTTATAATAGTATTTTTTTTTTTAATTTACAGATATTGAATTGTTATAAGCATGTTTATGAGGAACTTGTGATATTCCTTATCATAATATAATACACCTGACCTTTTCTAGTAAATGTTTTTATATTCACTCACTTAATTGGCACGCTTTAATCTAAATTGACCAATCATTCAAAAAAAAATTTACTAAAAATCAAAGGAGTTTTATGTTTGACGGCTACTAAATCAGAGTTGTCTGTCTGTCTGTCTGATGAGGCTTATCTCAAAGTCAGTTTCAGGTCATTTTAACGAAGGCGTGTTTTAACTTCTGACTAGACCGCCACGTTTCATCAGATTATTATGCAAGACAGCTGTCAACCTGTAAGCCTGTGTACCTCAAAGAGGAACACAACACAATAATGCACAACCTTATCAGCATCTCCTTATAATCACGTTGAGTGTTGAATTATGGCACTATGAAAACGCTGCTCAACCACATACCTATAAATCCATAAAGCTGCACCTGTCCTCTTCCCCTCCACATGTCAGCCTCATTAATAATAAACCTTGTCCACAGGAAGAAGAAGGCAGAGCAACAAGGGGCCAGTAGCAGGTACTAAATAATTATTTTCCAAGGGTTAATTTAGTCAGATGCACTGATTTAGAACAAACAGCTATTAAACCCATGCTTGATATTTTTAGGAGACTGATTTCAGTGATCAAAATCCATCATTTGTCTAATAGCTTACAGGTCTAATTCAAGTATTTATTACACTGATTGCTATTAAGAGAAGGTAACTGAGGTGGAGGGGTCTTCCTCTGCAGTGAGAAATGAATAATCCACCAACTGCTCTGTGCTTTTACTCTGTAAGGTTTTACTAACTCTGTCAATCTTCTTCTTTTGCACAAATAATTCATTTTTCCAGACCCTCTGAACAAGTCCTCATTGGTTTGGGAGCTATAGTTGTGTCTGAGCTCTGCATTCTGGTGACTTTTTTTTCTTATTTTCAGTGTACTACCTGACTGTTTTTAGAGGAAGTTATTTATGTCAGGAAGTCATTCAGGTATAATAAAGACTCCCAGACTAAAGGGACATATCAGTGTTGTGCCAGCTGTCAGGAAACACTATTAAATTATAACTTTTGACAGTGTGTTACTGTCAGCATTTCTTTAGTTGAATCTATGGAAAAATATTAAAGATAATAACATCTGATAGACATTAACAGAATGTAGGTACCAACAAGATGATTCCCAAAGAGCTAAGAGACAAAGAACATACAAAACCCACAAATCACCTTCAAAACACTCAGAAATTTGAGGAGACTTAAAACTTTTGCACAGTTTTTACGTTCACAGTCTGTCCCTTGGAAATCATTTGCCCTTCAGTTTGAGAAACTATAAATTCAAGCACTTTCTTGACCCTTTTGTCAGAGATCAGATTTATCCAACCTGTCCCAAAGGTCACCTCTGACAAAAAAAAAAAACAAACAAAAAAAAAAAAAGAATCAATCCAGGAGGCAGCTCAGCTCCAAAAGGGCCAATCGGTGTCATTTATAAATGTTCTCTGATGATTTTTGAGTCTTTGTTAATGTCCTTGGTTGCAGCACCAAGGTCAACAGGACTTTGATGGTGGCTCGTTAGGTCCTCGTGTCAGTTTGATATTTTAGACCTTTTCTCAGTCCACATTCAAGTTCTCAGGTTGAACATAATTGTCAGAATTAAGCAAGCATCTCTGGAAACAAGGTAAACTATTTTTATAATAACAGATACAAAGTAGCCTATACTGTCCCTAAATATATGAGTGTGTTGTACAAAATATCACTGGAAAAAAATTGTAATGATTTTTTCCTCCAACAGGTGGCAGTAATATAACATAACAAGCATGTGGCAGGAAGAAGAAGAACCAGTCTGCAGTTGTTTTCCTCTGGTTTGGAGGTTAAATTTCTCACCATACTTGAGTTGCAGGAAGGAAAAACAACATTTTTGTGTTCTTCCAGTTATTTGTGTGTTGCATCATTTAGATTGCTCAAAGGTCTTTTGTCTTTTTGATTTAAGACATGGGCTGCATGGACGGTTGGGTATTTGCAGTGTCACTTTGCAGCAAGAAAGTTTGACTCCCAGCATGTAACCCCTCACCCCTCCTGTACCCCCATGACCCAGAACTGGATCCAAGAAGGTAAAAAAAAAAAGAGAATGGGTGGAATATCAATTGTTGCAGAGATATGATTTTGCTATGTTGAGGACAAAAAGCTAAATATAAAGCCTGATATATAATATCTACATTAAAAAATGAAGTTAGATGTGTATGTTTTGTTTACCTGAAGTATTAACAGTTTGTTCATTTAACTAGTTGCAAAGATTTCAATAGACAAACACATTATGTGGAAATAATTTAAAATCAATGATTCATTTTTCTAAGTCTAAATATTTATTTTCTAACCAACTTTTGACACAATAGATACCCTAAAAATGATAATAAAGATCTGTGTTAGTGAATTAAAATAACTGTAGTACAAAGTCACATCAGTACATGAATGTTAAAGCCCTTTAAACCAGTATAAGTGGGTCTATATCATCATTTTAAATCCCCTGAGTCTTTATAGGGTATGTTCACAGGAACTGCCTTTTATAATCTACCAGGAAATGACCTATATTCAATTTTCAATGGGGTTTTTGGAATAAAGGAGCGCCACTGATGGGTGAATGAAATGAATCCCTGGAATGTAAAGCAGGGAGGGTATACAGTAGATTAAATCAATCTCTTCATCCCAAAAGAAATTAGTCTATCAAAACAAATTAGATCTCAATACGCCGCATCGCTTTAATATTCATTGAATAAATTTGACTTGCAAAGGCGTTTCTTAATTTCACAGGGACGAGTCAAACTTGTTAACGTTCCACCCTCCAAAGTGAACAGGTGTTCGTGGAGCAATAAAGCAACAAATAACCTCGGTCTGATTAGAATTCCAGTGAACACAACAAATTTAACATTTAGCACAATTGCATTCCTGCTTTTGTTTTTTTTTATTTTCCCACAGTTTTTTTTCTTGAGACAAGGTCATGAGTCATTGTTTCTTTCCTCTCGTTTCCTTCCTCCTGTCACGCTTCACTGAGAAGTTTCTGTTCAATCTTGCAGGTGTTTTTGTTGTTGTTTTTTTGCCCTGTGGAGCTTCTTTTCACAAACAGAGGCTGACTTCTTCCTGTGCTGCCTGGTTACTAAACAGGTTGCTTAATGAATACAGGTGCTGTGGTTCTGCTCTGCCTATCAGAGGGACATGATCAATACTGTAGGCAAGCTGTGTTTAATTGTCTTCTGTCAACTCTGCAAGACAAACAATCCCATCATACCCTCCCCCATCTATACTCTGGGATTTAAGTCTGTTTTTATGAATACTTTACCCCAGTATTCATGTGTTTTTAAAGTTTTTGTATTTGCTTGTGCAAATAGATCTTCAGAATGAAGCATATTTTAAAAATGGTCAAATATGCATGTCAGAATAGTTTATATGTACATTTTAATAAAAATATTTACACTAATGTCATTAAAATCACTTTGTAGCACCCACCCCATCATTCAGTTTAAGCCACATTCATTTTGACACCTCAGAGCTGAACTTTGATGTAATTCCATCATTTGACCACAAGGTGGCAGTTTATCTCCTCCTAAAATCAAATTGAGAGTCGGAGTAAAAACAGCAAAGTTGTTTCTGAAAGTTATGGCAGTCAGTTAGGAGTCTAAAAATCACCTTATACTTCATATGACTTATGTTACCTCAGTGTGTGATGTTAAATATTAATTATGTAAGATAGTGTTCTCAATACAGTGAGATAAAGGAGGAGAATTCTATTATTTTGACCCAGATTAGGATTAATTTAACTTTAGTCTGGCTGTTTTAGATCTAATGAGCACAACCTTGACCTTGAAAGAGATCAAGAGAATATAAATTAAATATTAGAATAATTGCTATTCCCATCTAGTCTGTTAAAGCAAGGCAATTTTAATTTGTGATGACTGATAAGGATTTTTTTTTTCATTTTTATCAGGATTTAGTGAATGTATCAGTTTTAAACCCTGTGCCCAGCTACAATACTGCAGCAGACAGTGGCCCAGTGTCCTATCTCCCCTCAATTAACTTCAAACTGCTCTCTATTACACGCTACAATGAAACACGCAATTTCATTACCTCACACGGGCACATCAGCGCCACTAATTGTTTTTCTTTTCATTTTCAGTATCCCTCCATTTCCTGGGTGAAGGGTGTGAAGATATCCCATGCTGAGGAAGATACAAGACGTTGTTTTTTGGTGGGAAAAAAAGGAGGGAGGAATGTAAGAGGAAGAGTTGTCCAGTGTGTTTACTGTTTATTAGACTAGAGGTGAACAGACCCCCAGAGTTTGTATATATAACCTTCAAAGGCCAGGAACCTGAGGCACTCGGAGACACTTGGTTCACAATCAGCAAAAGGTCAACACACACACACATACATACGCACACACAGGGAGAGATGCTATCTACTGAGCTAACTGACTAGTCTCATTGCTGCTGTCCCACTTTCTGTCCTTGGAACGGAAGTTTTTCCACATCCTGCTTGAATTTTGAACTTCTGTTTCACTTCAAGCCATTTTAGAGCCACAACAATGAAAAAGAATCTTGTTTCTTGGAATTAAATGATTTAGATCTTAGACAAAATTCATGGAATTGTTAAAAAAATTATAAAATTTCTTGCTAAAATACATAAAACACATGTAACCAAACTGCTGCTGCTGCTGTGTTTGGATTCTGTTGAAAGGTTTGGATGCAGATCCAAATACAACATATATGTGGAAAAAGTTATGATTAATTATAGTTATTAATTAAATTTACTCTTCAACTATAATTGACTTAAGTTTTTATTTGACCAACATCCAATAATAAACAGTCATTTTTGTATCTTTTGTTTTAAATGATGTTTATTGGATCTCATTTCGTATAATTTTGATCCCATTTGGGGAAAGTGTTGAAGGATGAGGGGAAATTATAAAACGTACCAGCAATTATAAGTTATACTGAGATTTAATAAAACATATTAAAAACTGAACAGATAAATCTTAAGACGATTAAACTGGGAGAAACATTGTCTCCAGGTTTGATCATTATACACTTTTGCTTCAGTTGCTGTAGTTCTGTAACTATGAGCCACATCTCTCTCAAGTCATTTAATCGTGTTATAATAAAATCATTAATTAGAGCAGCTTCAAGTGCAATTCCAATTAGCCTGTTAGATCCTCCCCAGTGTACCTTTTAAAGATGTGATAAAACGTGGAGCATTATTGGTCAAAGTGACGTAATCTGGAGACGAAACAATGATGAGGAGAGGCTGGAGGTCTCAGCTGCTACTTAACTAATCAGAGGAACCACGTCTCAGTGATTAAACCGACTGCAAGGATAATGGCTGGCTGACTGAAATGACCTGGAATCTCAGTGTTTTTAAGGATCATAAAATTTAAAATAGCTTGGGGAATGATTTTAAGGCTGTGAGGGTATTTTTATTTCCTGCTGCCTAATAATGAAAGGTAATGTTTTTGACTGTGCATGTTTTTTTGTAGCATTAGTATCTCACAAATCTCTGGATGAATTTTAATAAAATCCTCAGGAAAGTTTAATAGATTTTGCATCTTCAACTCATTAACTTCTGGAGTTAAACCAAATCAAGATGGCCGTCTAGGCTAATCCTCATAGCCATCACAAAAATGGCTATAACTCTATCAGAATTACAGATATGAAGTGGTAGGACCAAGGTATTTTAAGTGAGACTCAAGAATTTCTGCTCAAGTCCTGAGTTAAGAAATGTGAATTTCAAGTCAAGCCTATTGAATTTCCATCCATTTTCTTTAACCTCTTAATCCTCCACAGAGGGTCGCAGGGAACTGGTGCCTATCTCCAGCGTTCAAGAGGTGAGAGACACCCTGGATGGGTTGCCAGTCCATCACAGGGCCACACAAGACAAACAACCAGCCACACACCCCTAGGGACAATTTACTAGACCAATTAACCTAACAGTCATGTTTTTGGTCTGTGGTAGGAAGCCGAAGTATACGGAGAGAGCCCACACATGCACGGGGAGAACATGCAAACTCCATGCAGAGAGGTCGCAGAGCTGAGACGCGAACCCACGACCTCCTTGCTGCGAGGCAACAGTGCTAACCAACCACCATGCAGCCCGTCTTTTGAATTCCATGTCCTAAACAAGGCATTTGACCAAATTTACACTTTAAATAGATATTAATAAAAAATAATTACAAGAACATATGATTGTTTTTTTTAAAAGTGCATTTATTTGACAACAAGCAGCACATGCAACAAACAAAAATCTCACTGTAAAAAAGAAAAAAAGGGGAAATAATCTCACTGTAAATTTATTTTTTTAAATGTTACCTTCATTTTTCACTCTTCCCAACCCTGAAGCAAAAAACAAATGACATTTACAGTAAGACTATTGTGAGTTTAAAGTGCCACTGTATGCAGCTGCATGTAATAAAACAAACATCTACATGACTGGAGAAACACTAGTACAATAACTACAGATTATTCACACAAAAATACAACATTGAAACAATATAGTCAAGTTTGTATAATAAGTAAACTATGCACAAATGATCTTGTGTTGTTTGTGCTACTTTTTGTAGTAATTGTGTAGCAAGGGCTGCTTCTGAAACACCAGAAACTCCTTTACAGGTAGCACAGATCTCAGATATCAGGTATTTTCAAAGTCCAAATGAAGTCACAAATAATGATGTTAATAATAGTTGATATTCTGTCACTGCTTTTATTTATTTTTATATACTAACGATTGTCATAGCCAGTATTCACATCGTCACATTTTAAAGTTTGCTGATGACTTGGTCATCCTGTCCCTCCTCAGCAGTGATGGTCCTGACCATGGACCAGTGGTCAGTGATGGTCCTGACCATGGACCAGTGGTCAGTGATGGTCCTGACCAT
Source organism: Callopanchax toddi (assembly GCA_006937965.1). Taxonomy (NCBI): domain Eukaryota; kingdom Metazoa; phylum Chordata; class Actinopteri; order Cyprinodontiformes; family Nothobranchiidae; genus Callopanchax; species Callopanchax toddi. Next base: position 261,015 of record SSNR01000216.1, read on the forward strand.
GGACCAGTGGTCAGGGATGGTCCTGACCATGGACCAGTGGTCAGTGATGGTCCTGACCATGGACCAGTGGTCAGGGATGGTCCTGACCATGGACCAGTGGTCAGGGATTTCACTGACTGGTGTGAAGCTAACTTTTTACAGATGAATGTTTCCAAGACTAAAGAGATGATTATTGATTTTAATAAAAACAGCTTGGTCACCCAGTCTGGGGAAGTTGTGGAAACTGTGAAACTGTATAAATACCTAGGGACTGTTGTTGATGACAGGCTGACCTTTGAACCCCACATGGACTCACTTTGTAAGAAGGCCCGCCAAAGAATGTATTTTTATCAGGAGGTCTGTGTTTTTAACGTGGATTCTACTTTTGTGTGGATGGTTTACTCTTGTTTTATCGAGTCTTTACTAACTTTTAATTTGATCTGTTAGTTTGGGCTTTTGGCTGCATGGTGGCGCAGTTGGTTAGCACTGTTGCCTCACAGCAAGCAGGTCGTGGGTTCGCGTCCCGGCTCTGCGGCCTCTCTGCGTGGAGTTTGCATGTTCTCCCTGTGCGTGCGTGGGTTTCCTCCGGGTACTCCGGTTTCCTCCCACAGTCCAAAGACATGACTGTCAGGCTAATTGGGCTGGTAAATTGTCCTTCGGTGTGAGTGGGTGTGTGGTTGTTTGTCTCGTTCGTCTCTGTGTGGCCCTGCGATGGACTGGCGACCCGTCCAGGGTGTCCCCCGCCTCTCGCCCCTTGACCGCTGGAGATAGGCACCAGCTGCCCCGCGACCCTCTGTGGAGGATTAGGCGGCTACAGAAAATGGATGGATGGATGGATGGAGGGTTTGGGCTTTTAACTGGTAAGAACAGGAACAGGTTGTCAGGAATTGTCAGGGTGTGCTGGCTCCGCCCTCACTAACCTCACTGATGTGCACAAAGCCAGGTCAGTGAAGAAGGCCAGACTGATCCTGGCGGATCCCTTTCACCCTCTGCACAGTGAGTTTAGGTTGCTACCGTCCAGCCGCATATCAGCTACCAAGGGTCAGGACCAACAGATTGAGAGACTCGTTTATCCCTGCTGTTTTAAAACTTTTAAATGATCTGTTTGAATGTATGAATGTTGTTTTTACTGGTTGTAAAACCAATTGCCCCCGAGGGGGATAATAAAGCTTGAATTTGATTTGAAAAGGCCAAGTTGAGTCTTTCATGATTTCATCAAGTCAAAAAGCCGTCAAATTTGTGGTTTGAGTCGAACTCTAGTCTAAGTCATGTGACTCGAAGTCACTTCTCTGGATAGTCAGGTAAAATTTGATGGGGTTGTATTTCAACCCATTCTCAGAGTGTTAATAGATTGCACAGTCTTGCTTAATTGGAGGAGATCATGCATAATGTTAAAACATAACATGCTGTAACTCCATCTTTTCTCAACTTAAATATGATCATAGCATGTATGACGAGTTAAGGGACAGCCTGCAATTTTTTTTGTAGAATTTCTAATCAAGTGCAGGTTTTTTGCATCTCATAGCATTTTCTCACCCTTCTCCTATAAGACTTTAATTTCATAACCTTGTATGTCCCGTTACATCACCCCATCCTGCTCTTTCCCATATATAAACTGATTCGAATTGAATGCTTCCAATTGAATGCACCCCAATGACTGATAGGTTTGGCGGGGTCTGCGGTCTCAAACTGAAATCGTTTTGGTTGTGCTATCCAAGATTTGATTCGCTCACCCAACCAGCCGAGACCAGCCTATGATGAGGTGCTGGTTTCCAGCGGTGCTGTAGAAATCACATCCACGCTGTTTTCACCTTAGCTGAGGCACACGAGGAAGAAAAAAATCAAATCAAATCAAAGAATGCATAACAGGCAGAGAGACACACAGGCTGTTAGAGAAAGAGAGGGATAACGATCAGGGGAGAGCAGTCTTGGAAGGGTTCCTGCTCTAAACCCTGTGCAGTCAAGCATGGGAGAACAATCAAAAACTTTCAAATACACACTCGTACTCTTTGTAGAGTTTTTGCCTGTGATTCATCTTTTTTTTCCTCACTCAATCATGCAGCAGTGGTCAGCACATTGGACTTAAAGATCAGCAACTTCATTTCAAATTAAGGCTAACGAAGAACGAAAGACAGAAACCCTTTGCATTCTAATTTCTGAGCAATCTGCACACATTCAAACAGCAACACGGTCGCCCAAGGCAGGCCCTCGTTCTCTCACACCTAGAATAAAAGTATTTTTTCCTCCTTCTCTGTAAAGGGACGAGGCGCGGTGGCACCCTGAAACTCTCATTATGTTCTGAAGATCTGTCTTCGCCAGCAGCACCCAACCTCTGCACCCCCCTTTTTTTTTTTTTTTTTGCTCAGCCTAGCTGAAACAGATAACAGAGCAGCCGCAACCAGGTAGAAAAGGGCCACATTTGAATGTCAACCTTCAAATATCAGAAGGGAAAGCTACAAATGCTGCAGCGGCGTCAGAGTCGTACAGACGCACATTATCTAAATGTGGAGCAGCTCTGATAAGGCGAATAAAAGCCAAAGGAATTTTAATCACGATATTAGGGTGTAGAAGTGAATGGCAATAATTTTAAGTTGCCGAACACAGACCTGAATGCAAAATGAACACAGTTCATAAAAGATGCAGGAAGAATAGTCGTGGTTGGTGGTGTATTTTAATAATCGACATGGTGCTTTATTTATGCAAATACTGGCTAATTTGCAATTATCCGAGTGGGCGCACGTTGGGAATAAAAAAAAAAAATCATCCCTCAGAGTGAAAAATAAACACTCATCTATAACTGCTGATAGCAACGAGGAAATCAGACGGTGCACTGCCTTAACGAAGGGTGGAATAATGTATGGCGTTTCAGAGATTTCAGGTACATCATTATCAGACTCGGCCGCTGATTTGGAGCTGGACCTGACTTCAAACATAAGTGAGCAGGGTGAATGAATAGTCAATCGCTTTCTGAATAGAAAATCTCACTGTAAAATTCAGTGTTCTTACCTCCGTTTACCATGTGCTTGCATCAGGTTGACTGCATGCACTAAGATTGTTTCTTCAAGGTTCAATTGTTTCTTTTTTTCCATTCAAAGCTGCCCCAGTATGCGTGTGTGTGTGTGCAAATGAGCGATAGTGGTTGAAGGTGCAACTTGTACATATGTAGGTTTTTTAGCACCAGGTAAAAGTTGTCTGACCCTGAATTTTCTGATGCAACTTCTGCACTGATGCTCAGACAAGCAGGAGTTTGTACTTTCCCATGGAGACCTCCGGCGCTGACGGGAGACATGCTCACCTCGTCGATAAACAATCTGAGCACCACAAAGGAACAATAGCCGCCATGCCATTGTCCACCCTCCCAAACACGTCCTTTTAAAATGTCAAATGAAAATGCTGTTGCAAAGGTTCAGTGTTCCATTGATTCAAAATGGGCTCATCATTTGACAACTATGCCCAATTTATGGACTCCGTCTATTTTCAATACACCGCGAAGAGTAAGAGTGAGGCCTATTCAGGAAATTGCAGGAAAAATACATTAAATCTTCTTTTACTTAAACTCTTCCTTTAAACGTTTGAAAGGAAGGAAAGGGAACTTGCAACAATGCTTTGAAATGCAGAGTTTGTGGCAAAAAAAATCTATAAAAAGACCTTCAGATGCAAAAAAAAGAGAAAGGTTTTCAGGAAACAAATTATTGTAGTAATATTTATTAAAGACAATTTCTGTAAACACAGCTGAAACAAACCTCCTAAGATTAAATAGAGAAAAGGACATCGGTGTTGATTCAGATGTTTGGTACCTCGTTCCTTTGAAAGCTGTTAAGAGTGGATTCAGTCGGGTTTAATGCCACTCCTTCTGTGGAGCTCAGCCCAGCGACACATCTCCGTCTGATCAAGTCCAGGCTTTTTATTCCTTTGGAAGTCGTCTTCAACAGCTTCAACCTCCATTCTTCTCATTATTCCTCACTCTGCACATCCTCTTCATCTTTCTTCTCTACCAACGACTTTCTCGCTCTTAGACCTTGTGGTGTATTAGTTCAACACACTCCTTTAATGTTTCCTAAGTGTAAAAAAATATGTTTATGATCTTCAATAATAACAACAGAAAACTCCTTTACACCTTAACAAGAATGTATTTAGTAGTGGTACTATCCACAATATTAAAAACAAAACTTTGAAGATGAGTTTACATTGAAAAGATAATAATTGTAAGACATGCAGCTCAGGCACATCTGATCTTAAACATTACACAGAAACTCAATGTGATTCAGATAATGAGCCAAAACCTGAGAAAAGTATCATTATATACTGTAAATGTATATTTATGCATATGCTTTACGTTGCCTGAACTAAAGAGAGGAATCTGAAAAGTAAAATCTCTGTTCCCAGATCTGCTCCTGGAAATTTTGGGAGCATGATGCTGAGAGTGAATTGTTCTTGTAGGGTTTATAAGGGACAATAACCTATTCTAAATAAGACTAACTGGTTTTATTGCATTAATTTGGAAAGGCGTGTTCTTCTTTTGAGAAGTATTACAGACATGGAAAAGGTTGCTTTAGAGACTCATTTAGAATGAATGTTAAAAGGTGAATCCTGATTGAAAATCACTAAAAAGTTTCAAAGTAGCACTAGAAGTCAAAGCAGTTATCAACCTATATGATTAGATAGTGACTCATAGTGTTTTGAGAAAAGAAGTCACTATTGTTTCTATATGAACTATAGGCTATTCAGTATATCTAAATATAAATACTAAATGTAATGTGCTATATCTTTTTAATGTTGATTTAGAAATGACAAAACAATTTACCAAAACAATTTTCCATCAAATGACTTGTTTCCAGCACTGTTGCCTCGCAGCAAGGAGGTCGTGGGTTCGCGTCCCGGCTCTGCGGCCTCTCTGCGTGGAGTTTGCATGTTCTCCCTGTGCGTGCGTGGGTTTCCTCCGGGTACTCCGGTTTCCTCCCACAGTCCAAAGACATGACTGTCAGGCTAATTGGGCTGGTAAATTGTCCTTAGGTGTGAGTGGGTGTGTGGTTGTTTGTCTCGTTCGTCTCTGTGTAGCCCTGCGATGGACTGGCGACCCGTCCAGGGTGTCCCCCGCCTCTCGCCTCTTGACCGCTGGAGATAGGCACCAGCTTCCCCGCGACCCTCTGTGGAGGATTAGGCGGCTACAGAAAATGGATGGATGGATGGACTTGTTTCCATTGATATTAGCTGATTCCATGTTTTTAATTTTGCTCATCAACAATACTCATAATGATATATCCAGAACTTTAGTTCACAATGAAAATAACAGACTTATTTATAACCAGATTATTTTGTGGTCTCATTGAGTGTTTGTTTGTTTTTGCCTCTTCAAAAAAAAAATAAAAAAATCCTGGTTATTTTTATATTTTACCTTAATAATCACCTTCATCTGTAAAACAGTCATTCAAATTTATTTCCATAACATATTTAAAGAAACTTTTATTGATTAAAGCACTTTAAAGCAACAATAAGTAGTTTTTTACACTTTAAGCTAGAGCATTAAAATTGATCTAATTGATTTTAGAATTCATTTAAAACTTTTGCTGTTTGTGTTCAAGTCTTTAAATGGTCCCTACCTCTCAGAGCTATTGCACATTCGCTGCTCGTCTCAATCACTATATAGGTCATCTGGCCAGTTGGTCCTGGATGTACCAAGAATGCAGCGTAAACTCAGAGGAGATCAGGTTTTTGCTGTTGTAACCCTGCTTAAAAAGCAACTAATCAATCTATAGCTGAGATTTAAAGAGATAAACAACATGAGGACTTCTCTGTCCTGCTGCTAAAATGTTCTTTCTCCTATTGTTTTGAGTCCAGATTGGGTGATAGAATACAATACCTTCTTATTTATAAAGCACTTAGAAAGGAACAGCAGGTTGATGAAAGTGCTGCACTTAAATAAGCAGAACTTGACAAGATGAGAGATCTGGCTGTACTGTGATCATGGAGGAGTTTGGACAGGTAAGCTGGTGCCAAACAATAAAAGTTTTTTAAATTTTAGAATAATGGTGCAAAATTTTAAACTTCATCTTAAAATAGACAGGAAACCAGGGTGGGGAAGTGCTGATGTTTGTCCTTCTCTGTCATATGATGAGCTGCTGCATTTTAAACTGCTTACAAATGCTTGAACCAATAATATAAAACACTTCATTGATACACCTGGTAAAGCTCTGCCTCTGCATCACCTTGCAAAAACAGATCAGAATTTTGTGTATTTGTGCATATGGCACGTTCTCCAGGTTAAACAAGATACTTCTCCTTAATATCCACTTTGAAATTCTTTGCATTGCAGCCACAAAATCTCTGAGAACAATCAGCCCTCCTAAAACTTTACTAGAGCAGTAAAGCACTACACGTCCAGTATACTCAATAAACGTATTGATATCGAGAAGCAATAAATTACCAGCATTGTTCTGTAGTACTTAATTCATTTAGAGCGGTTTATTGTTGGAGGATAAAGGGAACATACTGAGTAGCACTTAACTTAAAAAAAGATGCTTTTTGATAATAAGACAGTGATGGAACACTTTATGGATGCAACCATTTCTCTGGCACAACAATATTTAATATTTTTTAATGTTTCAGTTTTTACACAAACTCTGTGGTTGTATGGTCTTAATAATTATGATATATATTGTCATATAATTACTAAAATAACTAGTTATATTAACTTTAGCCAATAAATAGCTCAGTTTTAATAACTACATTCTTATTATTAATATTTTATATTTCAGCCTTTAAATTGTTAAATATTTCTTCACTTACTTCCTCTTTGTATTTAAATCATTGAAAAAGCCTGAATGAAATTGTCTGCCCGTGTATCCTTTATGTCTTTTCTATGTCGTGTGTTCTTCAGGCCTCAGTGGCTCTGTGATAAATCCTTACGGCCCAGCAGGCATCTGTCTGTAATACAGCTGGGCCAGACTAATGAACTGGACCCAAACATTGTCACAATCAGATTAATGACTGTGTTCAGGTATAAAAATGGCCATATTCAATAGAGAGAGAGAGAGAGAGAGAGCGAGAGAGAGAGAGAGAGAGGTAAAGCTCAGAGCCAGTCGATGGATGAAGGGTGATTAGAGGCTGGGCTGGCTGATAAACAAGGCCAAAGAGCATTTACTGTAGGTCAGAATAAGGTATTAAGCTGGGGAACAACACGGAGGTAAAAGATGTCTAGGTCATTATGCCTGCATCAATTCAGCGACCTGCTGTTGTTGCTGTATGGAAATGACCCCAAATTTAAATGTTGAGTTGAATGCAAATCACAGATATCTTTCAGAGGCACAAAGAGACGAAGGTTCATTCTACTCATGACCCACAGATGGTTTGACTTCTCACAAAGGAAGTAAGTGACAACATTTTAAAATGCCTTGACTCCTTTCACTCTGCTGAAGATGTAAGTAAGATGTTATTTATGTAGCACCTTGCAAGATAAAAATTACAAAGTGCTTCACAAGACACATTAAACACATGCCACAATCGAACATTGGGAGACTTAATAAGATGAGTCTTAAGCTGACTTTTAAAAGAAGCCACTGAATCCACCGACTGCACCATAGTCTAGGAGCCACAGTAGAAAAGGTTCTGTCTCCTTTTGTTTCGGATTATTAGCAGGCCTTGGTCAGAGGACCTCAGGGACCTGATGGAGGTGTAATGATGCAAAAGCCCACTGATAGAAACTGGCGTCTGTCCATGCAGGGCGCTCCAAGTCAGAACCAGAAAATGGAAATGCACTCAAAAATACACCAAATGCAGCTGCATTAGCAGTGCAGTCACATGAGAGAATTTGGAGGATTTAGTCAGGAGCCTGGCAGAAGCATTTTGTACAGTCTGCAACTGGTTTTTGATAGACATGTGTAAAGTGCATTACATTAATCCAAGCGAGACAATATGAAAGCATGAATTAAAACTTCCATTTCAGGATAAGAGGCAATGGAGCCTATGGCAATATTTCTCAAATGATAACAGGATCAAACCAGAGATCTGGCATGATGATAAAGTAGACAGTAGGCAGTATTTTGCTATTACACCAAGAGACCCAAGGCAACAATAGCAGTAGGTACTGTAGTGTTGTTGTTTTGATCCCAGGTCTGGCTGGGTTACTTTGGGCAAGACACTTCACTCACTTTGCCTCCTGGTGGTGGTCAGGTGGGCCGATTAGTTGGCAGCTCCAGCTCCTGTCAGTGTGCACCCAGGGCAGCTGTGGCTACATGCTTACCATCATCAGCATGTGAATGTTTGCATGAGTGGCTGAATGACTGACTGTAGTGTGAAGCCCTGTGTGAGTCCTTAGACTTCATAAAAGCACTATACAAGTGCAAGCCAGTTACCATTTTTCAGGTGCAAAAATAATTATTTCAGGTAACTTCCAGCCATCCAGCTCCTAATTGAATCCAGACTTTTCAGAAGATCATGCAATTTAGAAACTTTAGAGGGAAAGAAATTTACAACTGGAGATCATCAACATAACACTGATAGGAGATATCCTCTAAAGATGACAGTATGGGACCAAGAGAGAGAAGATAGAGTAAAAACAACCGACACATTTACTGTGCCCTGATCATTCTCTCCTCTATGCAGGAATAAGTCATGAAATATTTCCAGTGCAACTGATACTGAATGTATCCAAGAAGGAGGAGGAAACCCTTTCTTATTGCACCTCATGCTGTGTGAGCACTGTGCATTTGTCTTTTTGTGGAACACAAGTTGTATATTTCCAGGAGTGGCTATAAATTGTCATAAGCTGAAGTGTTGAGGTGGAGTGCACGACCCAAACGCAGACTCAGGGTTCTGTAAGCAGGCGGATGATAGAAATAAATACACCTTGGTTTCAACACAAAGCTGAAGGTGCTGCAGTAGCAGGAAGAGCAGAACATACTGTAACTTAAATGACTCGAGGACTTGATAATCACTGATACAATAACATTTCCAGTGATTTCACCAAATAACTTGAGGCAATCTTTATTTTGTTCATGTTTTTTTTTAAATTTCTCAATAGTTTTGGATATTTGTTATTATTTACTCTTTTTTTTCTCCAAAAGGTTGATCTCAGCCAACCCACACACCCTATTATACACACACATACACAATTGGCTCTACACAGTTTCTTTTCATCCAGTGGCATTGAGGAGAAAGGGAGTTTTATTTAATTACGACACATTATATTCTTTGAGCATATCAGTCTGAATCAGAAGCCACATCAGAAAATATAGAGAGAAAAACTTTTGAGATTTATGCAACTGTTTACTGAAAAATGTGAATGCATTAATCTGCATCAGCCTTTAAAATATTCACATGAAATGCCAATTTAAAGAACTGACTAAATGATGCATCACTAATAAAGCTAGATTTTAAGAGAAATGTAACATTTTAAATACATACACATTGGTACAACGAGTATGCAAAAGATGCTACATCAAGCATTAACTCGCCAGGGATACTTAACCAATTAAGCTAACCATAATTGGAAATCTTACAGCCTGATGTTGAGATGCTAATGATACTTCAGTGTAAGAACAGCAAAAAAGAAAAGTTGAAACATTTAAAAAGGTGCTGCTCATCCAACACGACATCCTGTTGTTGCTAAAATCCTGCTACAGAAACAGACTCAACTAAATGAAGCAGCTTTTTCTTAATCACACTAAGTTCCAACAAAACCAAGAGGCTGACAAGTTTTTATAATAACTGGAGGTTTTTGTTTTGAACATTTTGATTATGCAGCTTTTGACTCAACTCTAGTGATGTTGGAATCATTAAAGGCATACTTTGCTACTTTTTCATATTTTTAAATCTTTTCCTTGAGCCAGTATGAGCTAATATAACCCTTTGCAGGGTTAATGAAAAGTCACTCAGCCCCATCTGGTGATTAGATCCCAAATACCACATTTGCAACTTCTGAATCTCCGGTCTGGTGTCCCCGAAGTCTTGCAAAGCCACGTATCTCGCGAGGGTTAGGCTAACCCAATGTGGCTATCTGTTATGCTGGTGCAGGAGTGTTTTTAGCTCATGATTCCTGCTTTTTCCATCTCTCCCTGTTTGAACACAGCTCATTTCTTTGAAGGTGTAAATAATGTTCTTGTAGAAAGCAATAAAGGAAGGAGACATTTCAACACTTAGATTTGGGTGTTTCTGAGCAGAAACAATGGGGCTAACATTTTTACGGCAGTTATTTAAAATGGACACCAGGGGGAGCCAAAACGAGCAAAACTGCACAGTATGCCTTTAAATACTGAGAGCTGTAATACCAGTTTGAGCTCCCTGTCAGAGTAATTTCATTAATATTCACTTCATTTATCTAATAATTTTGCAAATTTGTGAAAGCAAGGATTGATAACAAATAATAATTAACTTCACACACCCTGAAGTATTCACAGTGATCAGATTTTCTTATGTGGATTTTATTTGATAAATGCAAAGCTTTAATAATCAAAATAAGTTATTTATGTTTTGTGCAACCTTCACAATTTAATTTGTTGATGTTGCCACTCTGTGTTGCACCTACAGTGCCCAATGCTCTCTCCTTTAATAACTTAAATTAAAATTACGAATAACAATATTATCAGCATTCATTTAAATATGGAGTGGATGAGCCTTCAGCTTTTAATAAAAGACTGAATTACGAGAATGAGCTTGTGCAACTTTTCTTTGGTACAAAGAACAACTTTGAGTGTTTGTATCTGAAGCGTTCACATGTACACAAATGCATGAATCTGAAAATAAATAAGGACAAGACAAAAGGCCCAAATTAGCAGAACTTGTTTTCTTTTACCAATCAGAAGTTTTTGTTCTCTCTGTTTGGACTCTGTTGTTTGCGATTTAAAGCCTGTGGATGTTTGTTCAGGTTTTACAAACAGGAAATTCTAATTAGAGCAATTATGCAAGAACTGCTTTTCTCATTGTTTGCTGTAATTGTTGATTAGGTGGATGAACTCATTAAAAACATTTTCTTGTATAATTAGAAAGATGCTGACAATCCAATTTAACAATCATCATTCCAGATTAACACTTCACGTCCCAGTCAAAGTCTGCAGAAATATGACAAAAATCACTGAGTTTTGCGAAATTGTTTGACTTTGACTTTATAAACTAAGACTTTAATTTTGAAATATTTAAACCCTTTTTGTCTCCTTAAACTCCCGATAGATTTAGCAGCTCTACAAACAACAAAATAAGCTTCAGATAAACATTTCTGTTGTCTATTTTTGACATCTTACTACGTGTAAATATGAGAACCAAGCTGCTGCTCTCCTCACATATTTACATGAAATCATTCATCTCCATTGGCCAGTAATCAAAGCTCTGAAAAGTCTCCTAATGATCCCCTCCACACTGTAGAACCTATGAATAACACAAACGAGGATCAATGAACTATTGACTTTGTGTCATCAAGTTAAGGAGAGCCCTGATGAAAAAGTGTTCAGGCTCTAATGAAACATATTAAAACAAAATCCATTCACTTCATATGACCACTAACCTAAACAACACATCTGCATCTTAAAAAATGTTTAAAATCTTGACATCATCACCTGGTGAATGTACCTGATGTCTGATGCTACGTAGTGAGGTGTCTTTTTCTGAAAAGCAGTGAAGCTGTGGGCCCATTTTCTGTCTTTTCCTGACAGCCCTGTGATGTGCACAAAGCCCCCTATTTCTCAGCTGGGAAATCAGCCCTACTACAGCACCGTCACAAACAATCAGTGCTCATTACCAACTACACACTACACAATTTGCCTGCACTATCTGAGCTGTGCACACGTGTGTGCGTTTTCCACGCTCACCAATGTGTTTTTTTTTTCCTTGCGGCGCAGAGTTTATGATGATTTTGTTTGTGCACGATGAAGAGTGAGCACTCCTAGGTGAATTGCTGTTAGGTGGCCCGCTTTGAGGCTCTGACTTGGTAAATGAGCTCTGTTGTCAGACAGGTTGTTGATGCACCTATAGGCTCATGACCTTGCAAAGAATAGAGCAACTGTCAAATTCGGAGAGGGCACTTTTATCTGCTTGGTGCCCCAACGCAGCACACTCAACCAATTATCTCCCTGTCAGACGTAAACACGTATGCCGCGTTGCTAGTCTCTGTGTATGCCTATTTGAAGGACACGATGATCACAACCAACCTTGTGTCGGTGAGAGGGCCATTCCATGAATTGAGTGTAATTGGCGAGGAGAGCTGTGAGCCAGTTGCTCTCTGTGTAAGCAGATTACAGGCTGGCAAAGCTGAGACCCCCTCAGGGTGCCGCAACATGGCCGTCGGTACGTGGTGTGTAAAACAAGCATGTCACTCATGAATTATACATGGGAGAATGCCCAGCCATGAAATTGGAAGATTGGAGAAAACAAGACAATAGCAGGAGGTAGAAAATAAGAGAAAGGAGGAGGGGACTGGCTACTCCACAATTAAACAGGAAACAGGTGTCGTTGTTTTGTGTTTTACCACTCTAACGCAAAAAATTCACCAAAATGATTCTGACTAAAGTGTCTAATCAAACTTTTACAACACTTAGCTCCCATTGCAATTGTGCAAGTGATATTTTTGTTTTCAAAAAATGTTGCATTTTTATTTTATGCAGTAACTCAGTAGTTCCCAATTATTTTCTGTTGTGCCCCCCGTTTGGGGTAAGAAAAAAATGTGCGCCCCAAACAATTAAATAATTTACAATTAAACATGCACATTTTTACATTTATTGCTACATAACTCAGATTTGACAATGACTTTTGTGTTCTTTCCTGGTTTCCATACAACTCCAGGAGATACCTTGAGGGTATCTTAAGGCCACAAGTTAACCTGGGTGCAGTTGAAACCATATGAATTTCAGATGATTCATTATTTTTTCTCAGAATAAAATCAATACTTGTTCTAAACTTTCACCATCTTACGTTTTGCAACGTTTGTGGTGCATTTGCACAACTTCACCAGTGGATGGCAGTGTACTGGTTCACTTCCATTGAAATGAATAATTTTTTTAACCCCCATATTAACTAAAATGGCTTTTATAAAGCTGTAGATACCACTGTGCATTAGGGAGGTTAGGTTAAATAAATGTGAGTGTATTTAAACAAAACTTCTTCACTGTCTTTTCTGCATATGAATGTTATATTTAATAACACATTATATGCATTATATACATTTTTATGGGCTGTTATTTGTGGTGGTGCTTATTTAAACTTGTCTTTTTTACAAATTAGATTTTTTATGACACCATTGATGTTAAAATTCAGGGCTCTTCTTGAGGTTTTGGGGTCTAATTTCTTCGAGTAATTTACTTTTAAAAAGTGCTAAAAGTTCATGGCAATTTCTTTGCAGAAAAACAGTGTTTCTGTGAGAAGTCAACAGAACTTGAGGAGCCTGAGGCCTGAAGTAAATAATACAAATGTGGTCACATTCTTTTTTTATTATTGACTTTATTTTACTTGACAGACTCTCAGAAGAATGAAAAATGTCAATAACAGCTTAACTTTTTGCTCTTCTTCTGGAATCAGGTTACATTAAATAAATATGCTCTGAATTACTTTTTTCATGTTGTTTGTAAAAACTTACTCAGTTCCATTTTTATCAATAAATAAATACTACCTTTTAGCACTTTGGTATTCAAAGATATGACATAACATGGTATTTTCTTCTGAGCATTTTCTTTGTCCCTGTTCGTTTTAGGGATTAGCCAACATTAATCACATCTTTTCTACCAAAATTAAAAGGAATCCGCTCTGCAGGAGCCACCCAGAACAGCATTCAGCCACTCAGAGTGCCACAGTTGTTGATGATGCTCATTTCAAGACACACGAGAAAACAAAAACAAAATCAGCACGCAAAAAATGCCGGCCTCCAGTCGAGATTGTCCTGAGCCAAATGAGCATTGCCTGTGCCGCTTTAGTAATTCAAATCACCTCTCTCTCTTGTATTTTGCATTAGGATACAGCAGACGGAAAAACCTTGATAATGGTTTTCATTTACCCCCCAGCAAGACTAATCACACTGCTATTGGTTCCGTGCACTGCTCTGGCTGACACATCTGAACACCACAGACCAGCTCAGTCGGTATCGGGGGAGCAGGTTGATGCCCCTTTATTACCCTGTGAGCCAATGACACTTTTCTCCACACAACCCCTGAACAGGAGCGCAGGGGTTCCTGGCGCATTTGTCACAACAAAAAGACCACAAAACACAAAATGAGTTTACACTTTAAAGTCCTTTGGCACACTGACTTAGACTATTTTATTGCCAGGGGACAGATGCACAAAAAAGATTCACCCACAATAAACAATGTATAAACCAGCCAAAGCAGGTGCAGTGGAGCAAAGATGTTTCAGAATTAAACCATTTACCAAACATTTCAGACACTGTGAACTACTTGATGTTTGTAACTGTTTACACACAATCAGTTTACGTTTGGATGAGTAAGAAATGTTGTATCAGCTGGATATCTAAAAATATAGCTCTATATTGCCAGTTAAACTTTTACCTGAGTATGTCTCTTTTCCCCGTATCAGTAGTCAAAGCACAGACATCATGTACTTGTAACTGTTCGCAGTGTTTAACCATGAAAATAGAAATGATCTGGTTTTCTTTAGGAATATAACAGTAACTGAGACTAACCTGATAGGACGCAATCAGAGCACATGCAGACATAGAGTGGAATAGAATCCCATAAATCATCCGTGTTATTCCTAATAACCTTAAACTTCACCAGCATCATGAGATAATTCAGTCGTTTCCTCTCCATTCTTTAGAAGTGATGGTTGAAAACTCTTCTCATCTTTTTGTCTCCATTTTTTACAGCTTATAATGACAAAGAAACCTAATGTATGAGTCGACAGGAAAACTTTATCATCAGTTTACATGCACACATTAACTGTGTTCACCTCTGAATACTCTGACCACTATAGTTAGCACAGTATTTGGTTTTAATTTTTTTTTATTTAGCTTGCACATAAAGATAATGTCTGTAGTAAAATGTAGATCTCTGGTTCAGTAAGCTGATGTCAAGTATGTAACAGCTTTGAATGTGTTTATTATGCTGTGACAGTTTTGTTATAATAAATTGTTTTTAAAAAATCACAATATATCATATTGTCTAGTATCACAATATATTGCACTCCGGCGCTAGTAACAACTAGCCACATTGGGTTAGCCTAACCCTCGTGAGATACGTGACTTTGTGAGACTTTAGGGCACAGGAACAGAGACTCAGAAGTCGCAAACACAGTATTCTGGACACAAGCAGCAGACGGGGCTGAGGGAGTTAACCCTGAAAGGCTCATATTAGCACATACTGGCTCAAGAAAAAGATAAAAAAATATGAATAAAATAAGTAACATAGTGTGCTTTAAAACACAGATTAAAGTAAATCATGATACTGAGGATATGAGTAGAAAGTTAGTGATGATTAAATCAATAGTGCTATCTGAATTACCCATTATCAATGAACCTTTTATTTATTTATTTATTTATTTATTTATTTATTTATTTATTTATTTATTTATTTATTTATTTATTTATTTATTTATTTATTTATTTATTTATTTATTTATTACCCCCGTGTCCTGTCTGGCTGTAGAGCAAACAGAATAGATGTCTGAGTGACAAAAACAAGCCCAACAGTGTTGCTGTTCCAGCTGAGACGTTACAGCCACTGCTATAATGCTCAACCTGACTTATATTTAAATATAACTTTAAATATCTTTGTTAGAACATTTTTATGGTTGATTTTAATCCCAATGGACACGGAGCCTGAAAGGAAGGGGAAGGGTACAGAAAGAAGAGTGGGGGAGAAAGTAAACAGAAAAAGAAGAGAACAAGAGACGTGAAGAGTCCACTTCTAGACCTGTAAATAAAGCACAAACAAACAAGCAAACAAAACAGGGAGAAAAATACAACAGCAACAAACAGCATATGAATATACAACAGTTGTGATATCCTTAAAATGTATACGGTAAAGACTAATTCAAGGTGAGTTCAGTGTCAACCACAGCCCCAGTCAATGTGTCTGAAAACACCTGAGTCCGTCTTTATGTGAGCACCTTGTGAAGCCAAAGACCCGCCCCCAAGACCCATGGAGGAGGTCTGGGCCCCAAACGTCCAGAGGCCACCCAGGACACAGACACTCCAGGGAGACCACCGCCAGGGCAGCTGCAAACTCTCCCCCAGAGAGCGCAGAGGCTCACCCCGTGTGGGTCACCCGGCAGTCGCCGCGCTAGAGCTCCTGGAGGGCCACGGCGAGGGGCTCACAGGCACCACCCGCAGCCAGCCATCCAGGGCAGATCCAGCTGGAACCAGAGACCCAAGACCCAGGGGCGAACCGGCCCCAGCAGAGGCCCGACCGCACCCGGGGGCCCAGACCCCGCCAGGCAGCCACAGGGGGAGAGCAGGCAGACACCCCCAGCACCCAGCCCCAGACCCCGAGACACCCCAGTACGCCGGCGAAGAAGGCACCACCCAATGCCGAGGGACAGCCGGGGAGGACAGTCTCAACAGAGGGGGGCCTAGTATGTCTCAGAAGGGGGGGAGAGACCAGACCCGACAGATAAACAGTCACACACAGACACAATCAATCACACGTTCCCACCCTCACGCACACGCACACACACACACACACACACACACACACACACACACACACACACACACACACACACACACACACACACACACACATCCTTGCAAACATACCAAGACACACGATAGATGCTGTACACCCACTCTCACTCCCCATGCAAACTCTATGTTCACAGAATCTGGGACCAACGCCCTAAGGGTGAACCGGTCCCCAGACCCAGAGTTGGTTCCTTCCATACCAGAGTGGGGATGAGCAGACCACCACACACCCTGCAGCAGCCGAGCAGCCCCCAGCCACAAACCCCGACCAGACCAGACCTGAACCTTTAACTGTTTAGCTCAAAAAAAGTACCAGAAATAATTTTGCAAATATTCATCTGACAGTTTTCCTGAGTGAACAATACATTATTTATGTTCCTTTTTATTCTTCTTTAAACATTCTGGACAGTTAACATTCATGCAGAAAATTAGCTAACTAGTCTTCAACTGGGGTGAATTCATTCTTCAGTTAGGTCAAATTTAATCTTGTTTCAAGTCATTGTTTTTTCCCCTAATAGCTTTATTTTATTTCACTCCATTAATTACTTTATATTAGAGGAAGTCACATTCAGTTAAACAAAAATCCGTTTGTTTTTTTAATGTCCTACTGATTTATCTTGACAGCAGCCATACGGTCCTGTGGGTGATACAGTATCGGCTATGAACCCTCACGGCTACAAATCTCTACCGTGCTTTTGACAATTAATCATTTAGAGGCGAGGGCTCCATTTGTGGAAACTGTGTCCATTTGCCACACGGTCGAATGACTGAATAAGTCAACAGCAACAATGTGGGAGAAATTGTTGTTGACTTAGTCATTTCTCAAAATAACTCTCCTGAGGCTGAAATTGAGATGATATGAAAAGTAGAGAAATAGGAGGGGAAAAAAAAACAGCTAATGTATGCTGGCACTGTGCACTTCCATTCTCACATGTCTGTTTATAAAAAAATAAAATCTAAGCACTAAGGTCATGCTTTATTCAGATTAAAAGCCGCTAGCATTTTTGTTGCCTTAAAGGGCTAATTTAAACCCTGTCAGCTTCGATCTCTTTTTCTGCCTTTTTCCAGTTGACTCCATAATCAAGAGAAGTCCTCTGTGTTTTAGCAATTTTGTAGCTAAAACAAGTCTGGAGATTAAAAATTAAGCCATGCAGTGAAATTCTGCACATGTGCAAGACAATGCAGACAGTTTTCATCACTTTTTTTTTGAGTACCGTACAAAAGAAATTAAAATGCTGAATTACCAGAACACACACACACACACACACACACACACACACACACACACACACACACACACACACACACACACACACACACACACACACACACACACACACACACACACACACACACACACAAATCTTTTCTCAGCTGTAACAAAGTTATCTGTGATTTTCGGCCTCTACTGCTCAGGATTTGCAAGAAGGAAATTCTAATTACAACAAGGATGAAGAGCGTATTTTTCTTATTGTTTGCTGTGATGGTTGATTAGGTGGATGAAATCATTATCCAACACTTGTGTGTGTAATTAGCGAGATGCTGACAATCTAGTTCAACGAGGATAATTATGAATTAATGCTTGGAATCGTCAAACAGGAGGTTTCAGTTTTAGCACCAAAATCATTTTACTTCTTAAATTAAGCCTCAACATGTTTCTTTAATAATAATTTTAAAAGCATACGTAAACAGAAGCTATAATCTTTTGACTAAAATGAGCGGTTTTAGCACTAAATGACCTCCTTGTGAATCAGTAATAGAATTTTTGATTTTTTTTTTTGTTTTTAAAGGCTATAATAAAAATATTGCTGAAATTGAGAGATTTTGCACCAGCTTTGTTTTATAAGTGGCCATTACAATGAGGCCATCGATGGCACTTGTGTGTAAAACCCCTTGGATATAATTTGGCAGGAGAGTGCTGTCTAAAACCTAATGGAAGGCCTTTTGAATACCACAATTTACAGAATATTATTCATTGTAATTGATTTCCCTCCACAAAATCAATTGTTTCTGACTGATTAGGCTAAATAGGAATGCAAAACTTCCTGCTTTGCTTTTTTTTTTAAAGCTCTTAGCTTGTTGATTAGGTCTGTTTTGAACAGAGCTGCTTTTTCTCAACTTTACTAAAAACAAAAATATTTTATATTCTAGATTTGAACATTTGCCATGCATATGTCATGTTTCTGTGTGTATGTGTGATAACATTTATCTGCTCCTGTGCTACTCCTCTCTGCAGCCACTGATGTGTCTCATCAGTGAGACTCTGACTTGTCAAAGGTGATGGTCTCCTGTAAAGGTTCAGCAGTTTTGAGGCTGAAGCTGTCTGATTTTGTTGTCTTGCCTCATTCTTGCCTCAGTGCATTTTTGCTCCAATCTAATCTCGTTTTTAAAATCTGTAATTTTCTCATAAGTCAGACAAAGACACAGAGGTATAGAAATGTATTTCTTTACATCAACCTGCATCCATGGCCTCTATGGTACTGCTCACCTGGTCCATGGCTCTTAAGCTAACTGAGCCAAAGGAGGAGGAGACGACATTTCTTTATCTCTTTCCATCATTGTTCCAGGATCCAGAACACTCAGTGGAACGTCTGAATGCAAGGACTGATGCAGAATCAGAGACATTGCTAAGGAAGAACCAGGTTTTATCCATATCAAATGCACTAAAGTTATACTTACATATGTCACTTTGCTATTAGAAAACAGCAGCTGCAAAGTAAAATTATAACATAAGAGTTAGGGTTGGGTTAATCAGTCCCTAATGAAATTATATCCCATCTGTTACTTTCAAAGTGAAAACACATGAAGGCAATTTTGCCTTCTAGTAGTTGAAATAGCTGTAAAAAAAATTTTTTTTAAACTGTAAGCCCACATTAACTTTTTAAAACCCTTTCCTTTAAAGTCATAAATAGTGTAATATAGCCAAACCATGACAGGGGCAGATATTTCACTAGAAGACTTTAGGAGTAAATATTTTTTTCTCCTCAGTTGTTTTAGGACAACTTAGATGAGTTGAGTCTTTCAAAATGTTTTACTTTGTTTAAAACATTGAAACCTACTGATTGCTGGAAATCAACCATCAAAAAGCGTTTCTTCAGTGTTTAGTGGGACATGTTGCTGGTGTTAGTGAAACCTCACATCTCATAAATCATGAGGTTTTTATCATTCTGTGTTATGTGTTCATGTTTAGCAGGGGAATGCACCCTGACTGCTGCAGATCTACCATCAAATATCTTTCTCTTTGTGTTTAGCAGGAAAGGAGATCCACGGGTTCACAGAATAACCTTTGTATATGATAAATTCTGAGATTTATCCAATCTCATGATTCATACTGCATTAGGAGCTTGCACCAAAGTTTACACAGTTTTTGTTTTACTTAGACTGGTTGGCTAAACAGACATGCAACCTGGTTGACTTGATCATCTGATGACATCATAGGTCCTGATTGCTTTATTCAGAGTTGGTCTATAGGACTCACACACATTTTTGCTTTCATTGTTCTTTGCATTCATTTTACATGAAATCACAAGAATTAGCTTTTCAACTCTAGGTCACATTTGCACCCACTTATGCACAGAACTTGTGTAGAAAACAGCTGACGGTTTTTGTGTGTGTATTTATCAACAGAGTTACACACGAAAAAACCTAAATGTCGATAGAGCATGATGACAATAAACACAAAAAACTTTTTAAAGTTATGTTCTGTTTAGGTATGTCTTCCTGAACATTTTGAAGAAAACTGTTCTTCCTCCTCCCAGGTTCTCTTTCTTTACTTTGCTCATCTCTGCTATGCTGTGACAGAACACTTGCCTGAACCCCACTGATTTTCATAAAAATGACACGTTAACACATAATCTCTCTACCATTTGTATGCACCTGTAAGGCAATTTGTTTTGCATATCTGTTTCTAAATATGTATGTCTAAGTTTTTGTTTCAAATGAAAAAACAAACTAGGGCATCAATTTAGTGTTTATTTCTAGCAAGAGGCTAGCCTGGCAAGCCAGAATATATAGTCTGGCCATGATTCACTGAAACGACTCATTCATATAGGGTGGGATCAATGGTTGTCAATCAAATCATCTTCACATGATATTGGATTGCGCCAGGACTAATCAGAGCTGTTTAGCAACAACCTGAACCAGCTGGTAGATTAAACTTTTACCGTATCCTGTCGGCAAAGTGGCCAATAAATCCTCTTTCAAAATAAAAGATGTGGTTCCCGAGCTGTCGCCATGTTTAAATTCGGAGTCGGAGCTCTGTGGTTGGCCCGGTACGAGACTGACTGGACCAATCAGTGGGCTGCTGAGATTCCAATAAAGCACGGCTAGACCAAAGTCTGATCAGAACTGATGGTCTAGTTCACTAGTCTAGCAGGAGGCATCTTCAAGCAACATTCTGCTGTATGGTGAGGTGTATGAAAGTTGAGCTTTTTGGGTCATGGTTCAATAATAATGGCTCAAAATTTAACAAACAAAACAATAGAGAAACTACTTTATACGAGCTGCACTTAAATAAAAAAAAATTTGTTAATGAGGTACACAGAAAAACAAAAATTTGGAAGCATCAGTTTGTGTGTGTATGTGTGTGTGTGTTTTGTGTCAATATTTACAAATGTCTTCAAGCACCTCTGATTGAATCAGCATGACATCAGATTTGGTGAACATGAGGTGTGCTGTTTCCCAACACAGATCTGTCAACGTGCACCAGGACATGTCTCCTCACATCGTCCTGTCGATGCCTTCCTGTCCCTGCGGACTGCCACAGGCTCGCTTTGGCTTCTCACTTAATATCATTCAATTGCTTTTTCTAAGAACAGTAATAACACCACGATGAAAGGTGTCACCTCTTCCCATGCTAATATAAGGAATGGTGTTGTGTATTCATGTAATTTTTAACCTGATTTTTATGAAAGTAAAACAGACTACTGAGGGCTCTGCCTTTAAAAGCAAGCAGATTGGATTTGTAGTGATTGTTGCCTGTCCCTAATACACCTAATTATAAAGTATCACATTCAATCACATCTCATTTGTGACTGTTCTACAGTTGTACAACATGACTCTGACAACAAGATTAACAAATTCAACTGCTATGTTCCTGTGCTGCTGCAGACTACATGTAATTATAATGATTACGGTGCAGGTTAATGCTAAACGAAGCCCTATCAGTAACTACAGATCTCACTCCTACCCTGAGCATGAAACACAGGGAGTGTACACAAAATGCACAAAGCTCTGATCCTGCAGCCACCTCTCTGCTCAGATGCCACCAACTTGCCAAGCAGCTCTGCTCCTCTTGCTGGTTCCACATCGTGAGTCACAGCATATAAACAATTCCAATTCCTTCCTTCTAGAATAAGGAAATATTGTTTGTTCCAGTGTTGATATGTGGCTTGATAAACTCAAAGAACACTCCATGTTTACACCTGTTTTTAATCATGCCAGGATTATGGGTAGATTATGAATGGCAGCCCTCATCCTGGACGGTCATCAGTGTTAACCCGTATTTTTGTGATGCATCTTCTTCTAAAGGAAGAGACGAGAAATAATTACAACTGGCCGGAATGGAGCACTGATTGTTTTTCCTTACATGACAAAGGTTTCAGTTTGACAGAAGGTTTCTTACTAAGTGGTCTGCCCCTGCTGAAGCCCCGTAATGAATTTAGCATCTCAGAAGAAGGTCAGGTTATTCTGTGTGACCTTGGCCTGGGGGGAGAAACCTGGGCAGGAAGGGACTGAGGAGGAATCCACATGGACCAGCTGTTGCTCCTGGTGGCACCACCATGGGGGTAACAAAAAATCTGTTGCTTTTTTTTTCTTACACATTATTATTATTTATGACTGTAAAATCTGGTTTCTGTTTTAATGTTTTATATTGTATTATTTCTTTAATATGGGTTCAGTTAAAGTGCCTGTGACTCCATATTTAAATCACTTTATATTAAACAGGTGTAATCTTTGATGCCTCTAGATTAGCGTTGCACCATTATAACTCAAAATACGCTGTAATTATTTCCTAACGAACAACTCAGAGATCAGAAGAAAGCGCCGCCTTCTGGTTCTGCTGGGTTTCTCCTTATTTGGCAGCCTGACACTTCTGCTGCAGCAGGGGGCAGTGTCGTCGCGTGAAAGAGAAACGAAACTGAAACTAAACACTACACGGTCTATGGGCAATGGCGGCGGCACTGCCTCGCTCCAGGTGTCGTGAACGTGCATGTGGGAGGAGAATTGACCATATAATCAAGTCCGGATCACTATGACCTCATAGCGGGCTGGAGTGAAAAAAACTGTTTGAAACCTGGGTCTGAAATCTGGAAGAGCTTCTCACTGGCTGTACTAGGAGACAGATGGACGCCGTTTTTTGCTCTTTCTGGCAGGTTTAAGGTGAGAACTCAACGTTGCAACATAATAGATAAGTCAGAAAACATGGAAACCGATGTCATGGGACCTTTAAGGTCATTTGAATTTTGTTGTTGCAGATTCTGTCATCCATGACATGATAATCTTAACTGGACTTCTCTTGCTTCTTGAAGAGGTTTCACCTCTCATCCAAGAGGCTTCTTCAGTTCTGAAACGTATGCTGGAAGTATCAGGCTTATATACGTTGTAGTCAGAAACACTCACTGATAGAGCCCTTACATCTGGTAATACTCTCAGACAGAGACCAGTTCACCTCAAGGACAAAACACCCAAACACAAGCTCAGTGGTAAATGCAGGCCAGTGGACTGAGGAATGTTCAGACCTTTGCATTGGAGAAACAAAACAGCAGCTGCACAAAAACGATGGTCCAACACAGAAGAGCCATCACATCAGGTCAAGATTCAGCAGTTCATTTACATCTCAAAGACAAAGGACAGTCCTGACATGTTTGGATCATCAGCGATAACAATAACTGAGTAGAAGACTCAGGAAATCCAATCAAGAAATGCCGCTGACTGAATCCAGTATCCATATAGAGATTTTAGAAAAGTTTTAACTTTCAAATCTGACTTTTTTTGTACTTTTATTGTAGCCACTGACATTTTTGTACAGCAAAGCCATCCTACCAAACTGCCTGTTGATACCAATGTATTTTGTTTCACTTAAGTATGCATAAAAAAGCAGAAACATTATTTAAATGTAAAAAAAAAAAAAAAATCTTACAAACAAGGATAGAAAGTGATATATGCAGTCCGGTATATGGTCAAGTAAAAAATGCACTACATATGTGTTTGTGCCCTTCGCGGTTATGTCATAAAACAGTGATTATGTAAATGTTCTCCTTTACCACTGCATCCTTCAACTCTCCCTTTCATTTGAATCTAAAGCAGAGTATATCTGATGGTGGACGCGTCACGTAGCCCACATGCTGCTTCGATGTAATCTGTGGGATTTGTATTTGGATTTAAAGCCCAGAAAACAGCACTAAATATATGCAGATGCATGCTCGAAGCACCTAAAGTCTTGTAGTAGCAGAGCTCACATCTTTATGAATACAAAACAAGCTTAAACAAAACACTTTTACTGAAATGAAGAGATGTTTGATTTCCCCCCCCCCTCCCCGGCAACACTTTGCGGTAATGCATTGTTAAGCATCTACAATTTTTGCAATGGAAGACGCTGTAATGAAAAATGAAAATTCTGATGAGGAAGTCACTTCTGTAAACCCAGTTAATCAATCACAGAGAGCCTACTGCATGCAGTTAGCTGAACCAGTGCAGAGAACAACTTGATTACAGTTGCTGTTGATTCAAAGAGGTGTGATGTTAAACTGACGTGAACTGCTTACAAACGACAAAACCAACAGAGATCCGACTGCCATACTCGTTTAACACTTTACACGTTCTGCTTGTATCTACATATAAAAGCCACTGGGATCGATGTGGAGTCGCGGAGCGTTGTTGGAATGGAAAATCAATGGTCACAAACATTCATTACGGGGAAAATCTGCACAAAGATGGTTGTGCTTTTACTGCCTGGGGTGAGGTGGGTGAGCAGCGGCCCCACCTCTGACGTTTGAGTTATTGAAGTTGCACCTTTATGTACCACTTTAAGTTTTTCATGTGGGTTTCAGTGCTGCTAAAAGGGTTTGCCAAGTCAAATTCAGTGGGAGATGCAAACGCTACAGAACTTTTTGTTTTTTTTTACTCAGCGGTATAAAATATTAAGTGGAGTTTCAGCGCTAGTTGTGTGCACCTCAGCAGGAATCTGACAGCTCTTAAAATACAGGGTAGAGGTTGGTGCAAAGGCAAACAGAGGGATAGAGAAATATACAAAACTTGAATTAAAGCAGAGGACGGGGGTACATATTTGTCTATGGAATCTAAAGTCAGTAAATATTGTGGACAAAAATGTATAAAATATAAATGATGTTTGATCATTTTAAATACTTAGATTTAATTGAGGGTGGGGCGTCCTTCATCCTTCTGTCTTTCTTCCACTCTGTCTTTTTTCCTTGTTTCTGGATAGCAATCAATAGTTATTATCTGCTGAGTGTCGCGATAGACGCAGCATAGAGCCTCCATCCTGAGTTGATGGTGCTTTCTCATTATAGCTGACACTAGACTAAACAAAGCAGGCCTATTTTCCTGCCACCAGACAAACACTGTCTCCATAATGGCACCAGATAAAAGAGAAGCAGGAGGGAAAATTGAATTTCACATAATGGTGAATCAGTAGTTGGGGACTTTTCTTTTTTTTCCAGTCCATTTTCCCCCTCTTCCTTGTCATTCTTTGAAGTGTTTGGCTAATACACAAACCGTGTGGATGTTATTTTCTTACATTGTCTCACTGGTCTTAGAATACCTTCATGTCTATCAGTCAGCTCGATTCCAGTTTTGTTAATTTATCATCCATCCTTCCGTCTGTCTGTACATGGGTTTGTCCTTCCAGTTATTTATCCAGCTGTCAGTCTCACCTCGCAGGGGGTGAGGTTGTTTTGTTTTGACGGGGGTTGTTGTTTCATAAAATAAATAAATGATATCTGCGCAGCAGAGGGGAAAGCATAACGAATGGCACTTGGAGAAAAGGCAATTTAGGGAGAAGTGCTCTGGCTGGCAAGGGAACAGAATGGGTTTTTACTGTGAAGTATAACCAATGCATTACAAAACACATCACCAGAGGTTTATTGAAAAAGCCAAGTACACCTCACTCCTCCTTGCGCCCCCACCAATCCCCCCTTGTCTAATGAAAATGGCCAACATTATCATGGCCTACATGGTCAGGCACTGAAAGTCAGCTTGAGAAAGTCAGCGCAGACACTTTTATTACATCGGAGAGGAGCTTCGGATGAATGACGGAGCTTGTTTGTTTGGTTTTTTTCTCTCGACAATTTAAACACACATGCAGGTGCAAATACGTTTCTTGCAACATGGCGTTAGCATCTTCTTATGGTGACACATCCTTTGCAAATTGCTTCTTTAAGCAATAGGTAAATTGATGATAATGGTGACAACTTAGGTCAAAAACTGGAGAAAGACACAACAGTTTGATACATAAACTTTGCTAAATGTTTAAACTCCCATTGGTGAAACATTGCAAACATTACCAGAGACAAACGTTCAGAGGGCTTTGGCTGCAACAAACAAAGCTTTATCACCAAGAGCTTGTGACAAACTTATCATCCTGCAACCATTATGCTGTTTGTGCTAAGGCCTATAGTAGCTATAGCACAAAAACTTTCCATTTTTAAGTTTAGGAGTAAAAATGATTCAAAATGATCAAAACTCTCAAGTTAAAACTGCAGACCTGTGTTTACATTTTTTTTTAAAGTGGAACATTTTAAGGAAATGTCATAAACTATGAGACACAGGAGGTTCCGTTTAGGATTAGTAACACTGATTTAAAAATTGAAGTAGTTGAAGTACCGTATTAAAGGTTTGTTCTGACCTCAGGCTGTTCCGTTCTTTCGCAGGAATAGCTTGTATTTTTCTAGAGTTTACATTTTCCGATTTGTATTTTTGATTTCCTTTCGTATTACTGGAATCTCCGCCTCCACCTGCTGCTTGTGTTCACTGTCCTCTCGTGATCCTGAATAAAAATGTGGCATTACCTGAGCACGAGTGGTGCTACACAGATTGTTCCCATCATTTCTGCACTATCTCTGCTGTTGTACATCATGTTCTCTGTGCTGTGCATTTGGTTTGAGTGAATGCAGCTGCTACCAGCGTTGGGTTTCTAGACGGGCAGCTCAAATGAATTGTCTCCTA
This sequence comes from Callopanchax toddi, assembly GCA_006937965.1. Classification (NCBI taxonomy): domain Eukaryota; kingdom Metazoa; phylum Chordata; class Actinopteri; order Cyprinodontiformes; family Nothobranchiidae; genus Callopanchax; species Callopanchax toddi. The sequence goes on from SSNR01000216.1 coordinate 287,791, forward strand.
AGATTAGAGAGGCTGCAATGTTCTCTGCACATTGTCACGTGCATGATTGAGAAAATACATTTTATACAGAAAAACTTCTCAACTGCTTCCTGCTTTTATGCACCTGTTTTATGCAATGTGTGCGTTCAGATGTGTTGAAATAAAATTATTTTATTTGAAAAAAAAAAGAGGTGTGGATATGAGCTCAGTCCAGTTAGAAGATCAAACCTGTCCTATACGTTGAGGTCAAGTCAAGGTCCTTATGTTGTTTTGCACAATTTCAGTTTTTATTCAGATATTAACACCCAGGTGGTGAATGCATCTTCCTTATCTCAGAGAATACTGTAGCTCTGTGCTCTGCAATGTGTGTGTGTGTGTCATTTGTGCATTCAAAGCATTTACACCTTACCTGCTGAAGAGTTGAATGTAAGAACGATAACTTACTGGCTAAAATCCACATTCGCCAACACAATATCAGCCACCTTGCTGTGTAAATAACAGTCTCATTTATGTTGCAGTAAACTGCAATGGTTGCCTTTTATGAGTGTGTGTGTGTGAGCATGAACTCATCTGTCTGTGGGGCTACATGCATGGGGTTTTTCTTAACATTCCCTGTGTGTTTATGTGTTTAAAAAGTGTTTACTTCAGTGACAGATATCCTCCACAAGCTATAGGGGATATGTTGGTAATCTCTGCAGCACTAACACATAATGTAATGATGATAAGATAAGCTATAGCCCTGTGTGTTTGCTTAGCTGGCTAAAGGGAGGGAAGAGGAGCGTCTGTAACGAGTAATGAAAGAGTCCCACTATCAGCAGCACAAGCACAGATAAATGTCCTGCAGGGGGCTTTGTATATATATTACAAATTAAAGAGAAGACAACATCAAAAGTCAACCTTTCAGTGCGTTTTAGGACTCTACAACCCTGAAGCTCAACATAATCATCACTATTAAAAGTTTTACATGAGTCCACAAAGACATTTGCTACAGGTAGTCCTATTCAAACAGGTCCAGATGACTTGTGTTAGGAACTGGTGCTTTAAAAAAGAACTGAATTGAATGGTTTCTTTAGTCTCTTGCAGCCGATGGCAACATCTGACCAAATAAGGGTAACATAAAACTCTTTTGAGGTAAAATATATTAATAATATACTATGTGCACGGTAAAGATGTTGCAAAATGTATTCAAAATAATTCCAATCTAGAAAACAAATGAACAAAAATCATAGTTTTGCTTTGCACTCAAATTTACATGTCCATGTCTCCGTGTCGAGGAGAGTAACAATGACAATCCAGGCATACAGCTAACTCTACAGCTAGTTTCCACTGCAAATAGAAGTCTATGTAACTAATCATGCACTGTTAAACGTGTGTTGATGTAAAAGTTTTTAAAGATAACTTTTGAATGAACTGCTATGTAGTGTCATTATGAGACAGAAGAAACACTTTGTAACTCACCCACTTCGACTATAGTAGAATAGAGAACTTTATTTGCTTGTAATCAGTGAGAGTTTACTTTTCTGTTTACAGGTGAGAAAGCTGTACCAAGATGTGATATTAAATGTTAAAATGGATTCTATGAGTGACCAGTAGACCGTGATTAAAATGTGTTTCCTGACATTAAAATCCCTTCACTTCCTGAGAAGACAAGGTGCTTTCTTGTAAGTTGATTCTGAGTGCGTTTGGAAGGACAGCCGAGCGTCTATCTGTGTCCCCAAATATTTAAAACGCTCCTGAATAATCAAAGGTTTAAAGAGCTGAGATGTAGTTGCTGCTCTGTTTCTGCTCACACAGCACAACTCCTTTGTCTTTGAAATATCAAGGCCAAATGATTTTCCACTGAAAATGATGACCAGGTCATCCACTGCCAGTTGATAATGCGCCAGAGCCAGAGCTCATCTAAATGGACCTCTTGTTACTCTAAGTTTTAAGATTTTTTGCAGTGCTACCTTCAACAGGTCCCTTTAAATCATGAATGGGACAAATAGATCTACTGATTCAAGAACTGATATCTTCCCTCTTAAATTGAACTCCATTCAATTTCATTCTGAGACTTTGTTTTTTTATTTAATTTTTGCCGCGTAGATCTGGTAGACCCAAAAGCATAGTGAGGGTCTGCTGGGAACGCCTGGCAGAAGAGCCTGTCAAGATGGTCTTCAATTCCCACCTCTGGCAGAGTTTTGACCGCGACCGTGTCGTGTTCTGCTCTGCGATTGTTGAGGCGGCTGTTGCTAGCTTTGGGTGCAAGGTAGCCGGTGCCAGTCGTGGCGGTAACCCCCGTACCCGCTGGTGGACACCAGAGGTGAGGGGAGCCATCAGGCTGAAAAAGGAGGCCTACAGGGCGTGGCTAGTCTGTGGGTCTCCTGAGGCAGCAGACAGGTACCAGAGGGCCAAGCGAGGTGCAGCAGTGGCAGTTTCTGAGGCAAAATCTTGGGCGTGAGAGGAGTTTGATGAGACCATGGAGAAAGACTATTGATCGGCCCCAAAAAGGTTCTGGCAAACCATCCGGCCTCTCAGGGCAGGAAGGCGGCAACTCACTCACACTGTTTACAGTGGGGACGGGGAGCTGCTGACATCAACTGGGGCTATAGTCAGGCGGTGGAAGGAATACTTTGAGGAGCTCCTCAATCCCACCGACACATATTCCGAGGAGGAACCAGAGCTGGGAGACCTGCGGGATGGACTGTCCAATCTCTGGGGCAGAAGTCTCTGAGGTGGTCAAAAAACTACACAGTGGCGGAGCCCTGGGGGTGGATGAGATCTGACCTGGGTATCTCAAAGCGATGGATGTTGTAGGTCTGTCGTGGTTGACACGTCTCTGCAACATTGCGTGGTCATCGGGGGCAGTTCCTGTTGAGTGGCAGACGGGGTGGTGGTTCCCATTTTTAAGAAGGGGGACCAGAGGATGTGTTCCAACTATAGGGGGCTCACACTCCTCAGCCTCCCTGGAAAGGTCTACTCCTGGGTACTGGAGAGGAGGGTCCGGTCGATAGTTGAACCTCAGATAGAAGAGGAGCAATGTGGTTTTCGTCCTGGTCGTGGAACTGTGGACCAGCTCTTTACCCTCGCTAGGGTGATGGAGGGGTCATGGGAGTTTGCCCAACCAATCCACATGTGTTTTATGGATTTGGAGAAGGATTATGATCATGTCCCCAGGGGCACCCTGTGGGGGGCGCTCCAGGAGTACGGGGTGGATGGTCTTTTGTTAAGGGCCATTCAGTCCCTGTACCAGAGGAGTGTGAGTTTGGTCCGCATAGCTGGCAGTAAGTCGGACCTGTTCCCAGTGAGGGTTGGACTCCGCCAGGGCTGCCCTTTGTCACTGGTTTTGTTCATAATTTTTATGGACAGGAGTTCTAGGCGCAGCCGTGGTGTGGAGGGGGTTGGGTTTGGTGGAGAATCTCATCTCTGTTTTTTGCGGATGATGTGGTCCTCTTAACTTCATCAGGCTTGGACCTTCAGCTCTTACTGGGGAGGTTCGCAGCCGAATGTGAAGTGGCTGGGATGAGGATCAGCACCTCTAAGTCTGAGGCCATGGTTCTCGACCGGAAAAAGGTGGCTTGCCAACTCTGGGTCGGGAGAAACGTCCTGCCTCAAGTGGAGGAGTTCAAGTATCTCGGGGTCTTGTTCACGAGTGAGGGAAGGAGGGAGCGGAAGATCGACAGGCGGATTGGGGCAGCGTCTGCAGTGATGCGGACGCTGAACCGGTCTGTTGTGGTGAAGAAGGAGCTGAGCTGGAAAGCAAGGCTCTCGATTTACCGATCGATGTACCTCCCAATCCTCACCTGTGGTTATGAGCTTTGGGTAATGACCAAAAGAACAAGATCACGGATACAAGCGGCAGCGTGAGGAGCTTGGACATTTGGGAGAGACTCGGAGAAGAGCCACTGCTCCTCCATATCAAGAGGAGCCAGTTGAGGTGGTATGGGCATCTGGTTAGGATGCCTCTTGGACGCCTCCCTGGTGTTTCGTGCATGTCCTGCTGGCAGGTGGCCTCTGGGTCGACCCAGGACATGTTGGAGAAAGTACATCTTCAACCTGGTCGGGGAACTCCTTGGGGTTCTGACGGAGGAGCTGGTGGAGGTGGCTGGGATGAGGACGGTCTGGGACTCCGTAGTTGGGATGCTGCCCCTGCGAACCGGACTCGGATAAGCGGAAGAAGGTAAGGCAAGACTTTGTTGCTCTATAATATTTGTTTTTCAGATCAGGGAATTTGACCTCACTGTAGTTATGATTACTTATAATCATTCAAGTCTTAATATTTAATGTAAAAATAATTATTAAAAGTTGATTTTGTTTATTTTGCTGCTACGTTAGATTTCAGGCTCTTGAAACATAAATTAAATAGAATTATTTATTCTTTTTTTTGAATATGTAAATAAACAGCATTTGTTTATTGACATAAATGGAGAAGCCATATGATCAGGATAATGTAACATATGCTTCTTATTTACAACGACAAGTAATACCTCCACCATAGCTATGAAAAAATGAGAAAGTAGGGGTGGTCGTGTCTCAGGAGGGGAGAGTGGTTGTCCGCTGACCAGGAGATCAGGGTTTGATCCCTGGCCTCAGCAGGCCACGTGTTGAAGTGTTCCTTATTCAAATGACAGCTCACTGCTCCGACAATCAGAGAAATATTTTCCCCAAGGAGACAAAAAAGGATCAGTTATGTTTATTAAGGTTTTTAAATCTGAGATATAACACATAAATTATATTTTCTTGAAATGCAGTTGATGAAGTGAAGAACATATGTTTGTTGATTTATGCAATTTAAAAAATGCATCAAGATTATTGTAACAAAATGTTATCATTTGATTTTGGTCTTTTTAGTGGACAATGTGGATACAATACTTTTCTAAATATAATATATATATATATATGTTTTTTTTAAAATAAAATATGTGTTTAAATAATTATAAATGCTCAAAGCATAAAGTAGGCTTTATAGAGTGACTACACCACACACAGTGTCAATATATATATTTTTGATTCCTGAAGAAGCCTCAGTCTTTTATGATCATTACCGGTATATTAAAGTTTTACTCACGATAAACCATCTTTTTATTTACTTTTGGTCGCAGGGTTTCAGAAAATTGATCATCATAGATTCAAAAGCCAGTGCATCATGAAACACGGTTCCTACTCTATCGATTATCCTTCAACATGACGTGAGTTCTCTGGAGACTTTTGTAGAATTAAAAACAAAGAGAACAAAGATTTTAAGATTCAGTGGAAGTCTGCCATAACTGCAGCCTCCTGCTGAATGTGAAAGTGGGGCTAAAGCCTTCCTCGATCCTCAGAACGGGAACCTCTGAGGTAAAAGCTGTGCCATGCAAAAAATATATTACTTTTATGGATGCATTTGCATTGTCAGTGTTTCAGTATCAAATATGTATGACAGTTGAGGAGATAACCTCTAAACTACTGCTACAAAGCCCCGATGCCACAGTTAATCTGCTTTAAGCCTGAACGCAGGGCTACGCAGATTTGTCTTTATCACTACTCACAATCTGTGTGTCTCTAGTCATTTCACAAGCTCAAACGCAGATAACACAACACCATGAGCCGCACAATCCTTCACCTCTAAATCACCATTTCTGAACTCTTTCCCCTCACAGACAGTGGTGTTTCCACTCCTTCAGAGGACATTATGTTCCCTGAAATAGAACCATCTCCACATCATGCCTGAATTTAAACAAAAAACAAACATAAACGCAACCTCAAACCAAATCTTCATCCTTCACGACTTTATTATGCAAGAGTTTGCATTGTGTGCCTAAAACGGAGCCCACTGCGTGACTGAGCGAACAGATTTATGTCCCCCACAACATGAGTAAGATTCAGAGACACGAAGGATGGTCACCTTCACGCACAGTGGGAATTCTTTCTGCACCACAAAAATACTTTTAAAATATTGTGATTCAGAGAGGAATAAAAGGAGAAGCCAAAGGCCAGAGAGAGGGCAGAGAAACCCAGCAGGAGGACGAGAAAGAAATGATTTTTTAAAGTGCAATTGTGATAAAAATAAGTTTTAATAAATATTTGATAAAATGGTTTGAGTGAGCTTGCAGAGGAGGGGGTTGAAGATGAGAAAGGAGGAAAAAATACTTTTACATTGTGGCTTATTTTAGTAGAAGATTAACTTAATACCGGTAAACCTTTTTTTTACTGTAATGGAAAACAAATCTATTTTTTCTCTGATAATAAATCAACTTTACTATAAATTCTTTCTTTGCAAAGTTGGAATTTTGTTTTTACTCTTGACCTGAAGATTGGTCCAGTTTTTGTATCATGTTTGCAGAAAAAGACTCTGCAGACAGTAGATACCATTATCTGAGGTAACTGAACTTTTAGGGGCTGAAGTGAAAACCACTCCCTTGTTTGGTTTCTACTCCATTTATTAGGTTTTTGCTCTGCTTATTGCAAGTCTGTACAACCTTGAATCCATAAGTATTTCCCTGGATTTTGTTGTTAAAGCGTGTTGACCTCAACAGAGACAGTCATAAAAAAAAAAAAAAAAAATGCCATCAGTCATCCTGCTTTTCTCAAAGTGTCAATATTTCACAAAAAAACCTGCAGTAACGTTGGCAGAATTGCAGTTTGCATGCACGCCAATGTTTTCAGTAGTTTTAATTATTTACCAGAAGTGCCTTGTCTGTTTGTCCTGATAAGCTATTGGCTCTTTCTGTTCATTACAGCCATGTGAGCATAGCTGATTTAGCTAGCTACAATATAATTGCTGCTCTGAACCCTGCCCACAATCAACGTCCTCCGCCACAAAAGAACGTAAACATGGAAATGCCTGCTTGTTGCTGCTCCTCAATTTGAAATCATTTTGAATTTTAAAGCCAAAACATTTGTTTTCTCTATCTTCTTTTTCAGACAAGCCTCTAACTTCCTGAACAAGGCCGAAACTTTAAGAATTCAGTGGTAAACCTGTTTGAACCAACAGTGTTTTTTTAGCATCAAAGCTAAAGGTTTAAACTGGCAGCCCAGACGTGACAGGTGTGTGGTCCGCCATTGCACTTATTTGTATTCATCTCACTTTAAGTGTGCAGTGGGGTGCAGCAGGATAAAAAAAGGCAGTCTAATCAATTAAGCTTCCAAGGGCTCTACTTACTTCCCCCTTCTAATCAGATTCAACCCTACTCTCAGCCAAAAAAAAAAAAAGCTGCACAAGGAGGCAACTCTAATGAAGAATGAGGCGCCGCCATGCTGGACCACCACTGAGCCAACGAAGGCAGGACTCGATTTTCCAACATTTCCAGCTCTCTGACATCCTCCGGGAAGATTTGCTGCTGGAAATGCCCAAGAGCCACCTTCACATCTTCCTCCAGCAGTGGTGAAATGCTTGTTTTGGCAGCGCTGTAAACCCCAGCCCTATTCCATCATGTAATGATCTGACAGCTGTGACCTTCGTGGGAATGTGTCCAGTGACCTCACAGGTGGAAAGCTGTTGCCATGCTGGTATTAGCACACAAACACTTCTTCAGAAAACGCGGTACAAAAAAGAAAGGGGGATAAAAAAGGGCAGGAAATGTTTGGTGCTGAGGGGGGAGAGAGGCTTGGAGTCAGAGTAATTTGTCTGGGTTTGAGCCTGGTGAGCAGAGAGGGGGGAAGGGGGGGGGGGTGTAGAGGGGAATGGTCAGAGCAGGAACTATCAGTGGACTAGAAGCATGTGATGCAACTAGGGCATAAAGTCACAGCACACCGAAAACAACCCATGATGACCTCTACGTTTTTCTTGTTCCAACAGAATCCTTGGAATGGCTCCTTCTTCTTGCTGAGCCACTTGTCCTGTTCCACTATTTGTAGCACTCATATAATTTTATCACCCTAATTTTGCATTTGCGAACAACTCTTCGTTTATAAATTAATTTCTTCTCTTCAGTGAAAAGTCAACATCTTATTTTTTCTTTTGTTCTGCAGACCAGAGGTTCGTTGCGAGGCCCGTGGCACCGTTTCGTTTACCATACTGTGAATGTAATTAAATCCAAGCAGTGCCAGTGTTTACTGGCGAGTGGGGGAGCCTCTTTCTGCGTCTCAAACAGCCCTCCATCTGTCTGATTGGATTGTGGTCCCAGGCACTACCAGACATGACACGGGCACCAGAGGAGGCAGGCCAGACTGAGATTTCCAACCAATGTCACGCTGGTTTTAATACAATATGACCTCGCCAGGGGGATTCACATGCACAAGCTGCAGAAGCAAATAAAACGGAATAATGTTTGTGTTTGTTTATCTACGCAAATCTGATAAGAGCAGTTATAATCCCTCCAGGTTAACACGGAGAAGTGTTTTTATTTATGGTGATTTCTTCTTCTATTTTTTCTTGACAGACCACAGCTTTGACAGCTGATAAATACGGTGTGGAGCAAGAAACATTTAGAATGTGGTTTAATGGGCAAACAAACAGACTCACTGTTAAGTGGGTTTAATGACTTAATGGTGCACAGAATTATAAACATGAGGGAAAATGGCAGCTTGAAACAAATCGCATTTTAATCGATTCTCCCTCTGACTGGCGTAGCTCTGTTTTAGACTGCAATAATATATCAATGATTCAAAGAACTTACTCTGATGAAACCTTTTGTAACGATGCTCTATCTTGTGCTTTAAAAAGAACTATCAGATAAAAGATTTTCTCAGCTACAGTTTGTGTGAAACTCCACTTTTTCCCAATTAATAATTTAAATTAAATATTTCCTCTGAACAGGACCCTTCTAAAGTGCATTGTTGCATCACACCCAAACATGTGATTTCCAGAGTTTGTTCCATTTTACCAACACAGGACTCCAGTGTGTGGCCCCTAAACGAAGGACAAATGCAGTTTGACTGATAAAGAGGGCTTCCTCTGCTTGTACGTGCCCAGATTCTGTATGACTTCTCTCTGCTTCACAGCATGAACATTGTGTGGCAACAAGCAGCAAGTATCAAACAGAGGAGGCACAAATATTAGAATTTATTCTGTTTTTTTCTCCCCAAAATAGAAGGGGAAAATACAGCATTTTGTTATGTTGTTCCATTTGCTTTGAGTCTGCAGCATTTATTTATTAATTGCAGAGATCATGTTCTTATTGTAAGCTCAGTGTGGATTTCACCACCAGGAAATGGAGCCAGTTGTAAAGAGAAACAATGAGAAAGAGATAAAGGAGGACAATCTTTGATACTTATGGAGGACGACTGTATAACAGGAAGCTCAGTTGTAGGGCTTATTTTATGTCAGAAAAGTGAGTGATTTGTGGAAATGAGTCTTTGGAAGTCCTAAGCATAAGGGACGGTGAGAAAACAGCAGCAGCTATGATGTAAACTTGTGTGCTTTCTGTTGCGGCAGCGGGGTCCGAGATGAGAGCAGAGAAGCTTCCTGTGGAGACCCTGATGGAAAGGTGGCGTTCGGTTTGTGCAAGAAAAGGGAGATTAGGATAGACAGAGTCATGGGAGAAAAAAAACTGAAGTGATTCTTCAAAGAACAAGGTAGAAAAACACAGACATGAAAGACATCACTGGATCCAAAGTGAGTTTGATATATTACATGAAGTTTATGTCTCGGACTGTCCTTCTCTGTTCATAAACATTTAACCTCTTTAAAAAAGAAATCTTATTTTTCCCTCTTTCTGTACTTTTTTCACATTTTGTTTTAGAAAATCAATTTAGTTGAGGAATTCACCAAGGTTAAACTAAAGCTAACTATGGCATTTCAACATTTTCACTGTTTATTCATTTTTTTTCTTTTGGTCGTTCAGATGTGAACAAATTCCATTTCACAAACAAACACGTGAAGGTAGCTGATTTATCTTAAAATTGTCAGAGCACAACCCATGAGAACATTTCTAGCTATCAGTTGCGAATAATAATAATAATTATTGTTAGTCTTCTTTGTTTCTCTCTGATTGTAATCATGCTGTAATGGAATTTTCATGTCTTATCCCACACTTAAAATTCCATGATTTATTTTTCTCATCTTGGTTTTTTCCTCGCTTGCCTTTTGTCTTTTTTATCTTCGTGCATCTTTCTTGCAGCAGTGACTCTGTCCTCCAGGTCTCTTCTCCACCAAGCGTCGTCACTCATCACGTCATCCAGAAACAGCTCTGCAGGTCTGTAACGCGCCGTATTAAAGAGTGAGACGGGATGTAAGAGACACAGCCGTCAGATAATGTCTCGCTGCTGTAAATTAGGGAAAACAAAACTCTGGAAACGTTTAATAAAATGGTCTCTTGATATCTTGATGCACTTTTAAATAAGCTACACACAAGACTTCCTGCCCTGCATCGCGTCAAATTCTCTCTAAATCCGAGGATTCCCTTGTTCATACAGACTGATCAGATTTAGAAGAAATGAAACTGTGAGACTCTGATTAATGCTTAATGTGATAAAATATTAAAATAAGTCATTTTAATTAATAAAACTGAACAGATAATGAGCTATAAGTGGTAAATAATTTAGTTTTATTTCCATTTTGGGACGCACCTGACAGCTATGACTCCCACTGATCTGTTAGTTTTCTCTTTTTCTCTCATTCCCAAAATATATCGACAACACTACCAGACTGTTTTAGTCATCAACCAATCCACACACATTTCTAGCGATCACCTTGGTGTGACCAGTTGACTAATCTCCTTTAGAAATCAGCTTTTGAAACCTGACAAAACCGATGAAAGTCTTCATCTTACCTTTGATGTCTTTCATGAAGAAAGCCCTCAGTGACTTTGTGGCTGACGCCTTTGCAGCAAACAACAACAGATCTGACTGAAGCCTCACTCCTCCTCACCCGCTCTCCACCAGACTCACCTTGTGGGCTCACCTGTCCTCCTCTCCACTCCTCAGGTTGGCTCCTGCTTCCCAGGATTCCCTTCAACCTTCTCCAAACTTGAAGTAAAAAAAAAAGACTTTCAGTAACCTACAGTTTCTATTATTTACTATGGAATCAGCACTTTAAATATATTAAAAATTGGCCAAATAAATATGTAATTACTTGTTTGTGTGAAAATAAACTAGACATCAAAGAATCTTTCTAAAAAATTCCCCCCTACCCATTCAAACACATCATAGCATCACATTTTTGATGAACTAAATAACATTGCTTAAAAACTATTTAAATATTCATTCTGATCGTAAAATTCAGTCAGAATGACTCTAATCTATACTTTTAATTAACCTTAACAAGAACCCTTGATCGTATGCCACTGACACATCCTCAGGACGATCCTGCAGAAAATACAAGGATGGTAAAATCCTTTTATTCTTATGTGAAAATGTTATGGTCCTCCTCAAAACATTTTTGATCATTTATTTGATGTTTTTACATTCATAACAAAGCCAATCATTGTTAACTATTAACTATTATTACTTAAATGCTGAAGGGAAAAAAAACCCAAATCAAGCTGAAAAGTATTCCCTGCCTCATAAAGGAAACATTACTTGATTTCCACTAGTCTAAAGAGTAACATGTGAATGAAGGGCGTCCTTGACAGCACGGCGTGAGTTTAAGCTCTAGCTATTATTTTCTCTAATCTCAACCAAGTGGTTTTAATTTGTAACCTTCATGAAGAAGGTTTTCTTGCTAAAAACTGTTTTTTCTTTCTTTTTTTAAATAATAAGAATATTGCCTGTGAACTAAAACATTTAGATGTCAGCTTTTGATTAAAAGTGTTGCCTTTCAATTCAATTCATCTGGTTCCAGCACAAAGAAATGACCTTACTGAATAGGAAAATGCAGCTTGAGAGTAATTACATTTGGGTGTCTGATATTTTAAATGTAGACCTTGATTTCAGTCAGTTAAAGATTCATGAACAATTTTTTTTCTTTCTTTACTTTATATATTTTTCCTACAAAACATGGCGGATTGGATAACGATTGTCCTGTCTTACTTGTGTTTTGCCCTTTTGTGTCATAGATGTCATTCTATGTGCAGAGATGTTGTATGTAAGTGAATGAACACCTTATGTGCTTACATGGACTTGTTGCTATCTGTTTTTTCTTGTAGGATGAGAGGGACTTAAATGCACTCAGAAGAGCTCTTTTATTTCTCCTTTAATAAGTTGATGGCTGCCAGGTAGCCGTTGCCTCCTGCTGTGTCTCATGCAGCATTGATGGATTTCTTTTCAAACACATCTTATCCGCCCCCTGTGGCTCGTGGTACCAGGTTGCCAATGTTCTTCGTAGTTTGCCCTGTTGCTAAGTCTAATCTTTAGCCCCTGAAAGATGCAGTGATCCCCCTTTCAAAAGAGGAGACAAAGGGGAGGTTGCGTTGACGGAATATGACACATGTCTGAAAACAGGTTCCTATTATGCTGATATGGCTCTTCCCGAGGCATTTTATTGACAACCCGCAGCAGGTGATCACCGATTAATCTCCCCGCCACACTGACATTCAGTGTGTCAAAGGGACTTAGATGGATATTGCAAAGCTGTGGTGAGATTTCGGGATGAGAAAAAGCACAGAACATTGAACTGTTTCTACTCAGGGTTCAGCAGTGAGGTAAGAAAATATGTTTTTCACCAAGCAGTATCCTACCCATGTTCATCGATGCTACAATGGTTTTTATAACAGAAGGACGGCCATTTTTCAATCTGTAAACATCCTCATTACTGTTGACAGAGACACAGAAAATGGGATAACATAGATTATTCTTATACAGAGGTGTCGCTTATCATCTAATTGATCTTTTCCATATTGTGTTTATGCAAAATGTTTCATTAGTGGCGTGTGCTGATTAGAACTAATTGGTTTCCTCTCTAATCAAAATAGGAAATAACATTAAAAAACCTGAATTTATGCACCCAAAGTGAATTGATCTTGTGGAGTTATTTGTGAATAAACTGGTTAACAAGTCTATGTTGATTTGTCCCAAACAGAACATTAAAGGCACACTAGGCAGTTTTGGCTTGTTTTTAGCACCCTCTAGTGTCTGTTTTAAATCACTTTATCATCAGATTAAGGTTTTCTTTGTTTCCTTAGAGGCTCCACCATGTTGAACACGATAGAATAGATCTTATGGCTCATATGATGTCTGTGTCTTCAGCTCGTCTGTCCTGAGCAGGTTCTGAGGTGTAAACATGGATTGCGGTAAAGCGTTACTGCTTTTTGTGAGATGACTTTGTGAGATCTCAAGGCACCAGACTCTGAAGTTGCAAGTGTGGTATTCTGAACACAAGCAGCAGCTGGGGCTGAGTGACTTTCCATTAATCCTGGGTCATATTAGCACATACTGGCTCAAGAAAAAGATTTAAAAACATGAAAAAGTTACTTTGAGTGCCTTTAAATGGTGCCACTTCACAATAAGGCTACCTTTTAAAATGCATGACTAATAGTTCATTATCAGGTTTTTAATTAACCATTAATAAGCAGTTATGATGCATTGAAAAGAATGGACAATAGTGACTTGTTTCCTGCCAAATAATGAGCCCTCCCCTATTGATAAACAGTGTCTTCTAGTAGTTTATATACATTTATTAACCTTTATAACATGTTTGCAAACCAATTATTAAAATGTTTTTAAAGTATTAATTTATAAGGGTAGTTTTTTTGTATACAGTAGTGGTGCTTAATGCTGGTGTTATATTATGGTATTAGCAGCAGCAGTTAGGTGTGTCAGAATAATAGGTCCCCTTGTTGAACCTCCTAAGAAAATAAAAGCTTTAGAGTGTGAGGGTTACTCTAACTCCATCTTTGTGCAGTTAGAGAGAGAGAGAGTATTGATCGTCTCCCGCTGTTTCAGTTAAATCTTAGAAAGCCCTGCCAAGAAAGTTTGCAGCTTTAACCCTCCTCCCTTCACAGGTTCAAAGAAACAAAGAGTATTTCATGTTCCTTTGAAGGGGTCAGAGTGATTGACTTCCACATTCCTTTTAATTGGCTTGTGCTCTAATACACACTGTCAACGGCAGACATCACTGATGGACAGATAAAAGATTTCATGCATGTTAAGAAAGACTGGTAGAAATGTGTTTTTGGAAGAAAGGAGAACTAAATAAAATGCAGCAATTATCCTCGCTTTATCATTAATCCTCTGAGGCACGGAGTTGCCCTCAGGCAGCGTACCATATTTTTGTCCCCCACACTGCCCCCTATCCTTTAAAAAAACAAAACATCACATAAGAAGTAACCTGACAAGTCTGTGACCAATAAAATGCGAGTTTACTGGAGGATAGGATCGACAAAGCACCAAGAAAAGGTGACTAAGACAACTCGTTTCTTTTTTAGATGTTTTCATTTAAATAATTTGGTTTAACCTCATATAGTACATCAAAATCTGTTAGATTTTCTCATCGTACTGTAACCTGACAACATCAGGTACCATCAGCCGATGTTCCACTTTATCAGTGTGAACATTGTGACTGCCCAGACTGAAACAGTGATGGCGTGATGATCCAACCCAAGCAGAATATGTCACAGCCCACTGGTAGAAAAGGTGCTTATTGACATATTGTTCTAAACAGATGGACTCTGTGTACACAACTAATTATCAAGGAAAACTTTCAAACAAAAGCTGAGCACAACAAAGAAGACCGACCTAATATGTCACCTAATTGTTCATAAATTGTGTCATGAATCATTGTGACAATGACAGCTAATTCCAATTACTGATGTCATGGTTGGCCTGGTGCTTTATGAAGCTCCACCGTCCTTAGAAGCTCTTAGAAACCACAACTCACCTTGTTTATATGAAGGCAAAGCCACAGGACAAGAAGATAAACACCCAAACTTACCTGATTAATAAACTATATTAACACTACTATATATTCTATTAAGAATTTAGATCAGATATTTGAAAATACTTGAGACTTAAGCTAACCTTGCTGTGAAGCACCCACTGCATCCCTGTAGTCCGTTTTATGAAACCTAAACCAAAATGTAGGAATATTTGTGTTATTGTGCCAGGATTTAGCATGCCCCAGCCTTTGCCTACAACCTAGTTTCCAAAGCACTGACCTTGAGTCTTCTCAGTGATGGGAGGATGGTGTGTTTGAGGTGGATTTAGGCATCAGGGACTCATCTGCAGTAATGAGAGTCTTTCTCTGATCGATGATGGTAAAGAAATAGATGAGCTGAAAGGCAGAGCTCACAATTTACTGGGTGTCTATGTTCCAACCATGAGATTTGGATCATGATCAAAACAAGAGCCCAGATACAAGCAGGAGAAATTGGCTTTCTCGGCCTAAAAAGGCAAAGAGCCTCGTCATCTTGGTGGAGTTCAGAGTAGAGTCACTGCTCCTCTGCATCAAAAGGAGTCAGCTGAGGTGGTTCGGGCATCTGATTAGAATGCCTCCTAATTACTTGTCTTTTCTGTGACATCCCACTGTGTGGAAACACTGGTGCAAACACATAAATAAATGGAACAATTATTGTGAACACCTGGGGATCTACCAGAGGCAAAAGAGTTTTCCCTTCTGGATCTATTACCTCTTAAACCTGATCTTGGATAGGGACAATCGAATGAATAAATGAATGTTTCAAATAGCCAGTTTGATCTTAATTTGATGTATCAGCAGACATGGTTTTGTTTTTTATTATCTGATTTCCTTCCAAAATAAAATCAAGGGTACTCCTAAATGATTAACTTTTCTTAATACAATCCAACATTTAACATTATTACTGTGATTAATGAAAGGTCTGTATGTAGGGACAATGAGGTCATTAAAGGTTGCATATTACGCATTTTATATCCACTCTGAATATTTATTTTACATCACATGTAAAAGCTATGCATTGGTCAAATTGGTCCTTACTTTATGTGCAGCTGTTGTTCTTCCACCCCCTCATCCAACCTCCTAAAGAAAAACTTTCCTTTCAAATAGGTGGGGCAGTTGGTGAGTCGAGCTTCTCTAAGCCCCGCCCATCTCTCTTTTCCACGCGTGTTCATGAGACGTTGGTGGGTCTTCAGGATTTCAGATGAGCTTTTGTGCTCGTTGATGCAAACATCTACGAAGCATCTGCTGTGCTTTGCTCGTAGCTTCATGACTGTTTGTTATTGTTTGCACGGATGCACGCTCCCGTGGTTTTTAAAGGGTGGAGGTGGGCTCAGGTAGTCAAAGGTGCTCGTGATTGGCTCTGTCCTCTAGAGAGGAGTGGTCTTATCCCTTCTTGACATCAACAAGGGAAGATTTTAGCTCAAAACGTTTTCCAAAAATGAGAATAAGGAAGTGAAAATGGTGAAAATATTTTAACGCTTTTGGGTCTCAGACAAAGTCTTTTGGACTGATTTGACAGATCTTTAGAAAGGGAATTTTGCATAATACGGGACCTTTAAGTTTTATACCTGTAGATTATTTTTAATGATATCAAAGCTACATTTACATTTTTGCAAAGTACAAAATCTGAAAAGCAAACCCAAAGTGGGCCGAGACAATATCCCCCACATGTTACATGAGTGCTGCCATGAACAGTTATCAGAATCAATGACATTCATTGCGATAATTATTCCACATCCATTTTTCGTACTCAGTGCATATATTTTTAATGAATTTATCTTTAAATCCCTTAAACATTACTGCTGACCCCATCCTTCCACCCAAGCTGCAGTTTTAAAAGTATCATCAGCCAAATTCTTAAAGTTTTCAAGGGCCAAAGGGGTCTAAACTGTGGGAGCACTTCAAGCTGACTCACAGTAAAAAGGTGGTTTGCACGCTCTGCAAGATGTCTTTGGCTTATCACAGCTGCACAAGCACAGTGCACAAACATCTGAAAAGGAGTCATACTGGAGTTGGGCCACAAATTGATGGTCTGCTGACAAGTGAATGGACGCCGCAGAAGCATGCCCGCTGGAGAGGAGAGCGCAGATTGGGACACACAGAGCGCCAAGTCACCAGTTGCTTGTTATGAGAAGGAGAAAGAAACAATCAGCAGCAAAGAGAGTGAGTTCATGTTTCTGTGATTAGATTAAGTTAAAATCTTTTTAACTTAAGTGCAGTGTGCAGGACATGAGGCTCATCGCTGCCCTGTGCTCTGTATGTCACTCAGCTCAGCACAGCGCACTGCCATCCTGCAGCCGAGCAGCCTCCTATGTGTAACCGCCATTACTCTGAGCGAGACAGCTGACAGGCTGCGAGCGCACTCCGACGACATCCATTCAATTTTTGGCAGACCATCGCATTATGACACACCATTGTTCCTGTGTGCATTATGTGCAAGCTTTTATAACATCAAACCAAGAAAATTATAAAGTAAGCTAAATGTACTTTTACAAGCTTAGCTTACTGTGTCATTCACTTCTAAATAACTACTAAATAATGAATATGAGGCTTTAAATAGTTTGCTAATAGTTTGGATTTGTGAGCTTTTGGACAAAGAGTGAACTGGGAATCAGTTAAATACATGCACAGCTGACTTTCAGCGCTTTATTATGTCACAGTGGATGTCCCCTACATGTATATGTGGCTGCATATATAAAGACTATTTGTTTTCCTTTTTCTTTTCTCTCAGTCACAGGCAGAGCCACTTACTGGTATTAAATAAACTGATTTGAAATCAAAATTAATTTTGGTTTTTGGGAAAACAAATTAGTTGTTTATTTAAAAAGAAATTGTCAACAGAAACATTTGAACAAAAAAGTCCTAAATCACACCACACTACTGCCAACAGCTCCCTGAACCACTGATACAAGGCAGGAAGGATCCATGCTTTCATGTTGGTGACACCAAATTCTGACCTGAACATCTGAATGTTGCAGCTGAAAGCAGACCAGGAAACATTTTCCCAGTCTGTTATTTTCCAGTTCTGTTGAGCCTGTGTGAATTGTAGCCTCTGTTTCTTAGCTGATAGGAGTGACAGCTGATCAGGTAGTAGTCCATCTGCTTCAAGGATCAACACGTTGTGCTTTCAGAGATGGTGTTCTGCAGACCTTGGTTATTTAACGAGTCATTATTTGACCTCCTGTTGTCTCAGTCTCCTCTGACATCAAGTCTTTTCACCAACATGACTGCTGCTCACTTTATATTTTCTTTCCTTTGGATCATTCTCCATAAATACCGGTACTAAAAATGACTAAGTGTTTGAATTTCAACAAGTCATCTTCATCAAACCTATATAGATGCATGAATGTATTGAGTTGCTGCCATGTGTTTGAATGATTAGCTTTTTGTTTTAGAAAGCAATTAACCTCTTAGGGCCTGAATTATGAAAATAATTTGATTTAAATATCTAGTTTTTAAAACTGGACAATTTTTTAAAACAATTATTTAGTGTTTAGATTTTATAAGGAAATTATATAACAATATAACAGAAATAAATATTGGTTTTTCAACTTGTATATCCTCCACTAGAGGGCAGCAGACATGTACAAGACTGGACCTGGCAGGTTTTGGATGAAAGTACTAATCCTAATACTCCATCTGTTAGCCAGAATGGTTTGATGCTAGTTAGTGACACTAGTCCATAAGTGGTTAAACAGCCTCACATGTCTAGTGTTTATTAGCAACAATACACTTTTGAAGAAGCAGCGATGCATTAAACTCCATTAATCCATAACAGGACCTAACAGGACCAATTAACCCAACATTTCCCAAATGTGTTTTACGTCTTTCTGTTTTATTATCACATTGATCAGCTTTAAGGATTAAAATATGTAGTTAGTGTAACATAGGAAAAGCATGTAGTTCTTGTTTTTATATTATACACAAATAGCTGTTTGATGTTCTGGACTGACACAGGGCAGTTAGTTGTTAGAGGTCTATGTTGACTGTAGTTGGAAAAGTTGTAATGACAGGCTGGTGGCCAGTTGGTTCCCTAACTCAGGGGAAATGCAGCATGTCCTGTGATTTTCCCTCTTATTTTGCTCTGAACATTTGCATTCTGGTTGCACCTTAGAGTCAGCAGTGACAGCTATTTAGCATCCTATTTGAATGCCTTTAAAAGACCTCTTCAAAAGAGAGCAGGCATGGTTACAGCAAAAAGAACTAATAGCAGATGGTGTTAAACCTCCGTGTTCTCATCAGGGGGCTGCTTGCAAGGCTTCATCCTACTTTAAATCTGTGAATAATGAAGTCTGCCTCATATTTTGTCCTAACCATGATGGAAACTGAAAGAAAATACAGTCACATAAAGTGAGATCCAAACAAGTCATTGTGAAAGAAGACTTGGAAGTCAGATAGGTTTTTCATCTGCATTGAAACCAGTTTTTCAAAGAAATAATTGATAAGGTCGTAGTGGTTGACTAGTATCGTTTTTAATAGAAAATGTGAAGCCTAAAAAGGTTCTCAGAAAAGGAAAAACTGCACATCGATCTTTTCTCACAACATTTCTCAAGCTCACTTATCAGTGACCATAATTGCCTGCAGAAGCACTAGCAACAGTGTTTGCCAGCAATTATTATTTTTGGGAGTGTCACGAACCGTGGTGAGGCGGACCCGATAGCGCAGAGAAGCAGGAGGCAGGAGACGGAGGTAAAAATCCAAAAAAAGGGTTTATTAAATAACTAAACTAACAGACGACTTGACAAAACGCTAAACTATGAAAAAACAGACTATGACTATGACCAGGACTTGACTGAACAGAAAAGATGAACCCAGGACGAGACAAGAAACAGAAGGGATTATATACTGTGGGGAGAAAATCAATGGAACACGAAACACCTGATGACAATTAACACGTGAGGGAGGGGCGAGAACAGGAACAAGGAACAGACACGAAACCACAAGACAAGACAGACAGGGGAATCATGACAGGGAGGTTTTCTTTTGGCCAGTAAACCCAATGCATGCATGCATACAAACACAAGAGTGTATAGCCTAACAGCAGTATGCTAGGCTAACATCAGCTTGATATTGTTGGGGTTTCTGGGCTTAGTAGACTACTGTGTCACATCTGCAAGCAATCTACTCATCAACCACTGCAAGTGTATCAACTGTCTTCTGCCATACTCAACACCAGTCACTGTTGATGGTGGTCTAAACCAGTGACTTTCCCTAATAGTTTTTTATGAAGGATGTAGCGCCGGCAAAGGCGTTACTATCTCTGAATTCTGACCTCTGGATCATCAATACAATAACTCATCTTTTTCCCAATAACTTGGATTAAAATGACTCTTTTATTATGTTGTAACCTGAATCAACATTCCTTCCAGGACCGGTCGTGTCGGAAGACTCAGAAGACTTTCTTTAGTTAATAATTAAACTCAAAGACTCTTTGATGTCTCATTCTAAAAGACACTACCTTTAATCCACTGTCCAGAAATGTCTTAATATAATTAATTCATTTTCTTCCAGTATTAATGAATGTTGATGTTGCATCAGTATTATTTCATGGTTTCTACTTTTGCTAAAAAGGTTAAAGCATATTAATAATCCATCTAAGTTTTAGCTGGGTTTCCTTAATGACGAGAACCACGTGACTTGGTAACTCCTTCCCATTGGGCCACGCGTCCAAAACTTTCCACGGTCAGACTTCCTGCCTGGAAGCTACCGAGTTCTCCAGTTCTCGTTTCTACCTACAACGAGAGAACAGCCTCCGTTTTCTCCGCTACACGGTAGGCTTTGATGCCGACTGCCGTTTGGGTATTAGCCCCAAGCAGTCGAGGACATTCCTCCGGCTAAGAAGCCAGACACCATCCGTCTGCTTCTGTTCCGCCAGCCATGGGGAAGAACCTGCTTAGCCTCTGCACCAGCCGATCATGGAGCCGCTGACCGACTCATTCAGACGTTTCCGTGCCCTGGAGCGGCCTCCCGGTCCGGGGATACTCCGAGGCTCGTCACACCAACCTACCAACAGACGAGCCTCCACTTCCCATGCCGAGGCGATCTGGAGCGGTTTCAGCAGGTACCAACCCGATCTGGTAAAACCGAGGCTCTTGATAAATAACACTCCTTTCAACTTAGTCTCAGCTCCCCTCATAACTAGCTCAGACTCCCTAGAGATATTTAATATCTCACGGGCCCTCGTCATTAACTCTCAGCTTAATAACATCAGAAGAATCTCTTAAGATGCACCATCTACCTCATATCTGTCTGTTCGTTCAATCTGTTTCTTTAATAAAATAACTGTAGTCTAAGTCTGCTTCTGGGTTATAACTTCCAAATATAACGTACGTAGGTCTTCCCTTTGAATCAAAAGAACCTAAAGTATCCTGCATAATAATTAGGTTAATGAAGGTAGCTAACAGTGATTAGCATTAAAACCGACAGAAACTAAGCTAATAACCTTGCAGAAGTGTGTCCGTATTATAACAATAAAATCAGGTTATATTACGCTACAAGGAACTAATCAATTTTCTTGACACTTGTTTTGAGTTCTCTATTGCAAAGGTCCCCAACCACCGGTCCATGAACTGGTACTGGTCCGTATGTCATTTGGTATCAGGCCATCTGAAAGACTGAATACAATTTTTAATTGAATTATTGATTATGCCTGGAAGATCCAGCCAGGGCTCCGATGTGTTGCTCCGCTGTATCAAACCCTCAGCCCGTGATCATCTACTGACAAGCAGCTGAGGAGCTGGCAGACTTGGTCCGGGAGAGGATGGCCTGGGATTCCCTACTTGGGATGCTGCCCCGCGACCCGGATAAGCGGAGGAAGGCAAGGCGAGGCACTTCCTGTTGCAGGGCGCTGCAAAGGAGCGCTCAGATGGCCGCAAGAGCAACACACAAGCAACAGCGCCAGCAGCAACTTAATTGCATACCTCAGTTGCCATTAGGATAGATGTTATCCACATTGCTACACTGGTAAAAATGTGTTTGAAATCATAAAGCCACAAAATATGTGTACAAAGCCTAAAACAGTTTATTTCTGACCACCATGACATTAAAGGATCCCAAAAAAGTGCATGCCTTTAAAAAAATAAAGATGATTTAATAGGAATGATAAATTAAAAACTTGCCTGACTTCTGAAGGTGTTAATCCAGTAAGCTTTGTAACAATTCATACAGTACACCACTCATCAATTCAAAAAGTGATCCATTAACACTATTTCAACATTTACTATTGGATACTAAACTAGAGTGATGTTGATTGATTTTAGATGACCATACTTGTGTTTTTCACAGCTTAATGAGACTTTTGGTTTTGTTACCTTTTTGTTACAGAGAAAATATACAAACTTTAAACATTTCTCATTGTTCAAAAAGTATCATCCACTTGCCTCCTGACCTTATCCCTGCTAAACAAGCAACTGTACGCTCATACATCCTGTCACCAAGTAGCACACATAATTGGGCTGTTAGACTCAAAGCTTTAGCTCTTCTTTCATTCACCGTGTTCTCCTTTTCCCCTGCCTCCCAAAGTTAGCTCTCACTTTTTGTTTTTCTGTTTGCTTTTGAACCAGTCCTTCCATTTTGCTCCCTCGTTGCCCTCAACTTTCCCTTTCATGCTCCCCTTTTCTTTATTGCTCCTCTCTGTGTGAAGACTACTGTCGCTAGGCAGTGGGAGGTACAGACACAGGCAGGATTCAGAGGTCACTTTACAAGTGTAGCTGCTAATTAACAGAATTGTAATGAATCATTTCAAAGGGACATGGTGTGGACACACAATTCAGCTCTCCATTTCATCTGGTGTTTTTTCTCCCACTAGCTGCTCCTCTCTCAGATCCACTCCAAAAACACTTGATCGCTCGTATTTCCATGGACACAGGCGCCTCTCCCTGACTGCATTAGCATGTTCTGTAGAACAAGCGCCACTTGGACAAATCCACACACTTTTCTCATTCTGGAGATGACATTTAATTCCACACGTGCAGCGCCTGCCGGATCAGTTTTCACCATTTATTACACCTGCCGACCTTAAAGTGAGGTCTCTGAGATGCAAAATAGTTTCCTCGTGTCCGGTAACATTAGGAGTAAATATGAGCTGATACAAGCCTTTGTTTGCTTTTGACACACAAACAAAATCACTTCTTTTACTAAAGCACACCACTATGTTTTCTGAATAATTACTTAATTTTCTTCTAAGTGAAACAGAAAAGACATTTATTTTAAAAACGTATTTTGCTGCATTGTGTTTTAATTATGAGTCAGGCTCTTAGCAGCAAAGATGATTTGATCACTTTAAGTTTTTCATCCTTTCATTTTCTGAACCCAGACATGTTGATCATCCCTTGATTTCTAATCTAGCAAATCAGCCACATCATTATGACCACTGTTATCTAGTTACAGCACAATGTCCTGCTGTAAAAATCCACATTTATGTAGAGGTTAACTCAAGATTTACAACGTATGTACATATTTTTGCAGATTATTCACACTAAATGGCAACAATCCGTTAATATAAGAGGAGATGGTAAAACAAATCAGACCTCTGAAGTTGCCCCCCAGATGTTTTTTGCCCATACCTCGACTGACCAGAGCTTTTTGGTTGAAAATGCTGGCTGTTCTATTTTACTCTGATGATGTAAACCTGCAGCAAACCCATAAATGTTACTAATGTACTCTGAATTGATCAGAGATTAAAAATAACAGGACTAAAAAGAAATCTAAAAATAAACCCAATAAAGGTGGAAACCCTTCTGCTGCTGAATGTAGTTTATAAATGTGACTGCTCATACAGAATGTAAAGTATAATTTTACTGTAATAAATAGAAAAAAAAATAAGAATTTAATTGTGCAACATTATTACATTTACTGAATAAAATGTATATTTTTCAAGGATAAAAACAGAGGCTGTCACCTAATTGACCATGAAGCTAAAATATTCAATATGATCATTAATTAAAAACACTTTCTTATCACAAGACTTCAAGTTTCAGCACCTAAATATGGCAGATAAACAGAAATGTGTGTGTGTGTGTGTGTGTGTGTTAGCACATGCATGTTTGAAAGTGCATATAAAAATGATGGTAATGATATTTCAGCCTTGATTGATGCACAGTTCTGCCTCTACCTAGGAATCAATGACACGGTTGCCGGTACGAATCAAGCTCACAGCTGTCAGGAAAGTGAAGCGAATCTCTGCTTCGCACTGAGACAGGTGGATGGATTGTTTTAAACAAAATGAAACTACAGTGGGCCTGTAGATATATTGGAATTGTTTGTGCTTGTCTGGAACTATAAAGTCTGGACAAAGAGTAGGAGAATGCAGCTTTAATGAGTTTCACTGAGAGTGTTTCTACATGTGATGCTCCTCCCTGTTCAACCTCATACAGACTGAAAAAAACAAATCACATTTATTGAAAATAAGCCTTTAATGTGACAATATGATTTTTTTGTAAAATCTTTATCTCTCAAAATAAGTCCAAAATGAATGCATTTGTGCAGATAAACCTTAAAAGAAGAGCTACAGAATGTACTTGAATAGTTTTCAAAGAGAAACCTTCCAGCTTGGGTTTTATTCCGATTCAATAAAATGATGGATAACATATGTTCCACTGCATTCCCAGGAGTTAATCAAATTGAAAACGTGGAAAAAATAAAGGAAAAAAATGTGGGATTCACTCATTTGTGACAGTCAAATAATTTGCCAAATGTGTCCATCTTCCTCTCTCACAGAACAGAGGCTCCTGAGGCAGATGCTGAGGAGAAACTGGTGAGTCGTCATCGTAGATGTAAATATGAGAAAACATTGGATTCAAGATGGAGAGCAGGTGCAGACAAAAAGATGTTTTTCCCCCACCTGAAGGCTATTTAAAAAAACTAGATTAGCAACATCCACACATCTCTTCCTCCCATCCCCATTGGCTAAACACAACAAACTTAAGTTAGTGAACAAACCTGCAATGCAAAAATGACACATGATGGCTTAAAAAAACAACTGGAAAATGATTTAGTCTGAAAAAGGCAATGACATGCATTCATTGTTATGTTGTACAATTCTAAGTAGAGAAAGACGGTCTCTCTGCGGTGAAGAAGACCAGGAAGAGGCAGACTGAAGAAAAAATAAGACTTAACTTATTCAGAGAACAAAAAATAAACAATGAAAACTTGAACAATTCAGCAGAATACCTAACAACTCAGGAAAAACAGAACATGAAAATACAAAACTGAAAATACCTCCAATTGTTCTCAGCAGCTCCAACCCAAAAATAATGCTGGAAAACAGAAAAGTGTTGTTGAATAGAGAATTTGTCAAGGAGGTAAAAAGAAAAATAGGTTCACTAAAAAACAGAACAAGTGAGATGAATGAAAGTGTGCTGGTTCCCCTAAAATATAGTTCGCTGGTATAGGCTGTTAAATGTTTTATAGGAAACAGACAACTTTTAGCCAGTGTTTTGTTTTAGAGTCAGTTCTTTAAAAACATCATTACAGCTTTAGTTAGAGATATCATGGCAAAGACTATAGCATGAAGGTAACTTTTGCTTTTTGTTGTGACATAAGGAGGTAAATTTGAATACCTAAAAATTCTACAAGTAGCTACAGACGGTCCACCCTGTCTCCAAAATACAGGTGTGGTCCTCTGAATCCCTCTCAGCCTGACCCTTCCCTGAAGTCATTTTAGCTAGAGATAAACTCCCTTCAAAGGTAGGAGGATAAAATCTGAGTGAGAGGAAAAAACATCTTTGCTTTCAATTTGGATTTTCATAACCAGAACTCTAAGTAGGAGAACCCGTTTAATATAAAATGACAAAATATACATTTGCTGTTATATTTAGATACATTATCCTCAACTTAGGAGCCTTTTTTATGTCAAATCACTGTGTAACAACACAACAAAACTTCAATAAAGCAAACCAACAGTCTACAAATACTTAATCTTTCTCCATAGGAGATAATTAAACACGGACTAAATGAAAACACAGAAAAAACACTTATTTTCACCACCTGCTGATGGTTTGTTACTCTTGAGGTAACAAGGTGCCTCAGAGTGAACTCCCAATTTGACAAAAACATACATTTGCCTATAATTATGTTGTAAACTCAAACACACTTTCTCTTTGAGAAAAATACATTTTCATTGGCTGCCCGATGCATCCAACCCACATCCAACAAGATAACATATCTCCCTCCCCTATTTGTTTGGTCTCAGATTATAAACAGCACATGCTTTATCATGTAGCATGACTTTTTCTAAACTACTAATAACAGTTCAATCACAGGATTTAAACCTAATCAGGAGCAAATAATCTAGTAAAGGTCTTTGATATGGTTCAATGTAAAATCTCATTCAAGTCGTTTTCATCTTATCCATGAAAGTACCATCCATCACTAATTGCTATGCTTCCACATACAGTTCAGTATTTTTAGCTCATATCAATTACGTATTATATAGTGCTCTACCTCTCATGCATCCATCCTAATTTCCCTTGTCTAACCCACATGCCCTTCAGTCCTCTTTCTGGTATCTCATTAGAATTTGTTTTGGTGTGTTACTAACTAGGCAGACATCAGTATCCAGGTGATGTCATCTCAAACATCAGCAGAGTCAACATTGTGTTTAGAAACACAACGTACTGTCGGTATACATGTGTGAGTTTAAACATGAAGACGGTACTCATTAAACTTAACAAGTCAACACGCTCCAAAGTAAAATGCTGTTCACGCTACACACACATTATATATATATATATATATATTTCCTCCCAGAATTGGTTCTCCCCACATGCATAATATCATGCGTGCTACATTTATAGACAAAGTGATCAGGCCTCCGGGGCTCGAGAGCTGGCTTAGTGCCTCTCCACGCAGCCTCAGCTGCTCTGGCCGGCATACGTTTGTGATTGGCTTGACAGCTTCATTAAAAAAAGAGAAGGTGATTGCTTTCTGTTCCATTCCCACAGCATGCATGACTAACCAGGCTCAGCTGTCAGTGGGAGGGACCCACTTGAGCTTCTTTCCATTGGGTTTATGTCAGTTTTAATACAAAGCTCTTATACGAGGATGGCTCTACCTTTCACTGTCTTGTTATCTGGGGATGTTAACAAAGAAATTCACTATGTTTACGAGCACACAAGAGAAGCGTGGTTTGTGGATATCTGTGGATGTTAGTGTTAATATAAATCCCAGTTTCTCAGTATTTATTCTAACCTTTGCCACTTAGTGGAGTCTATTGATGAAACCGAGCCATTAATCTGCTGTTAGCAGGCTTGAACAGAAAGGCTCAAAACTTTACAGTCATATAAACTCAGGAATGTTAATATCTCAGAAAAAGTTTATTATATCTTCTGTTTTTCAGCTATCAGGCTTCTATTAGCTGTCAAGCTAAAAAACATGTTGTTATTGCTGGCAACCTTTTTTTTATGAAACAGCAGGATGCTTTCCAAGAAAATCTTTCCAGATCCCTCTCTTTGAAGTCAAAATGTACTCTCATTTGCTTGCATGCTTTTTGACTATGCAAAGGAATTTGAAAAAAGTAAATAAGTAAAAGTTTGGTCCTATCTTTATTTTTCAAATCACACTGGAAATTATCCTGCTTCATGATAATCAACATCAGTTTGTTTTAAACCATCCTAAAGACGTATAATCCACATTTTTAAATATACTTTAAAGACATAAACTTTAGGGAAATTGTTGGCAATTTTATGAATAATTATTTGAAACCACCATTTCAAGGGATGAGACATAGAATTAAATGTTTTCTAAACTGTATATTGCATATAGAGTAACTTAATCTATAATTCCCACATTTAGGAAGCAATTACACAGCTGCCCTAATCTCATCTGTCAGAAAGACAGTCGGAGGGACAGCTGTTGAAGTGTTTCCTTCTTATCTCTTCTGCCCGCTGCTGATTTCTCTCCATCTTTCTCTCCTCTCTTCTCCTCCATCTTCCTCAGGTTGTGAGGCTGGCATGTTGGCTGACAGAAAGTCCTTGGCTCCATCTCACGTTGACTCTCCTTTTGTCAGAAGATGGAGTGCACGCCAACTATTATCAGAGCTGTGTTTGTGCTGACTTTTTGCTTTGACAGTAGTCCATCTTTCAGTTTGCTCACAGCGGAATTTGGTCAGTTTAAATAAATCAGTTAAAGGAGCACAATAGAAGAGGGTGTGGTGACCTACAGGTGTTTGGTGTAAGCAAATCGTAAAACAGAGATGTATAAAGGTACAACAGTATACCGTATGCTCTTCCTGTGGGCTAGTGTTTGTGTCTCCAGGTCCAGGTTCCACTTCTTTAAATTCCAAATTAGCACACTGAATTGTTTATATCTAAAAATCTAGAAAACATATGCATCTATTATTGCACAAACCAGTTGGTAATATTATGCAAGTGATCACTTATTCATAATAAGTGAATAAAAACTAAATATTAGAAATGTGTTTTTGTCTACATCGTGCATAAATGCAATAACTCGCTCATGCTTTTTTAATAGTCCTGTTTTAATCAGATCTGAGTTTTGTTATTGCACCTTTTCTCAGCATTGTGCTGTTCAGATGTAGGATTGTGCACATTGTGTCTTCAAGTGAAAGAATTGAATAATTAATAAGTGCTAACAACCAGGAAATTATTGCAAATTGTTGCAATTATCTTTGTCTTCCCTAAACAAATGCACAAGAATAAAGAATTATACCTGGATCATTACAGAGTTAGTAGAATTTTAAGCACACGTAACAAAAAATAGAATTGATTTATGTTTTGTCTTGGCTATCTATTGTTTCTGTCCAGTTTTCTGCTTGTGATAACACCCTGTCAATTGTTTTACGTCCAATTGAGTTCACCATTTGGCCTGTTTTTAGCTGTAACTGGTGATTAAAAAACACAAAATCCCTTATGAAATCCATCCATCCTACAAGAGTTTGTGGTTGAAATGTCCTTGACTCTGGGTCAGAACCACCTGAAGTTCCAGCGAAGCTTTCATAGCCAGCTAACAAAGCGAACATCAATCTTTAAAACTCTGTCGCGTTTTGGTGCTGTTGATCTGTTTATATGTATAACTTTGAATTTTTTAGCCCAAAAAATCTCTAATTTACTGCATATATTAATTCATTTTGCTGTAATTACTTCACCAACACCTAGTTGTTTGTGTTTTCCCTCCTATGATCATTAAATCACACCCTAAACTGACCATTACAAAACTTTTATTTCCTTTAACAGCATACTATTCAGTTTTGGCTTGTTTTTAGCACCAACTAGTGTCCGTTTTAAATCACAGCTGTAACGTTAGCATTGTTGTTGCTCAGAAACACCTAAATCTAACTGTTGAAATGTCTCCTCAGCCTTGATTGCTTTCTACTGGAGTGGTTCATCACTCAATCAAATAAATCAGCTGTGTTCAAGCAGGGAGAGAGGGAAAAAATGCAGGAATCATGAGCTAAAAACACTAAGACGCTAGCATAACAGCTAGCCACGCAGGGTACCCTCATGAGAAACATGACTTTGTGAAACTTCAGGGCACTGGACTGGAGACTCACAAGTTGCAAACGTGGTGTTCTGGATACAAGCAACAGATGGGATTGGGTGACTTTGAAGAGATCAAATCAGAATAAATTTCAACCTTTTTCATGTCTTGCCTATTTTGTCTTCAGTAATCAAAATGACATTATGTCCTAAAAAAGAGGCTTTAGAGCAGTTTATAAAATAACCATACAGAGTCGGATTGTAGGTGTTATGGCTGCAAGCATTGCTCACAAGTCTGACTTCAAAATAAAAAGAATAGCTTACATAGAGTGAATTCTTAACATCACCTTTGCTCTCTGGGAGATATGTGGCAGTGTAGCACCCAGCCTACAGTATGAGTGGTGGGTCAGCCATGTTTGTTTTGGATGACAGATGCAATCTGCTCCTGTATCAGCTGACGGGTCAATCCATATCTCATTACTCTTTGTAAACAGCACAATCTTGGCTGAGAATCACATGGCTTAGAAATAAATTCAGTCTCAATGACATCATTCAGAGCTTCTTTAGCAGCGCACCTCTACAGTACGATTAAAGAGAAAATATTACACGCCACGCTTTTTAAAGTCTTTAATGCAACAACTCTGAATTTAATTCTATTTCACACCCTCATACTTTTACTATTCATTTTCATCTTAACTTCCACCACAAATTCTCCCCCGTCTCCCACTCCCTCTGTTATTATTCACATTTTTTTTCCTGAAGCAGGCTTTGCTCGTGTGATTTACTTTCTATTAGGGGATTAAAAATCAATTATGCAGGAAGCCATGCGTAGGCGTGATTATAGCTGCGCATGACGGCACCATTCATCACAGGACCACTCATCTCTACAGCCGTTAGTTACACAACACACACCAGGACGGACATTCTTTACCATGAACTCTGCCCCTCATCTTTTACACACTTTATACAGAGCCATATGTATTGAAATGATTTGTTTGAGGTGCTTTTAGAAAACTACAATAAAAGTGTAGTGAAAGAGGGTAAAATCCTCCAAAGTATGTTTAAAATTCAGCTGTAAAAAAGTTGTAACAATAATCCAAACTTTACAAACAAATTCTATATATTTTTTCTTTCTTTTCTTGTTTGAATGGCATCTCTTGAAAGTTTCTTCAGCCATGATTTTGTTTTGTTTATTTAGGCATGAAAAAAGGTTTTTAAATACATAAATGTTCCTTCAAAGTGGAAAACATGCAATTATTTGAACATTATTATAGCATTATATTAATGTCACTAAATAATATGGTGCATCACTATACAGTCCTATGAGGTAGTTTATGTGCAGGTATACCATAAATTGCTATTGAACAGCTGTCCACTGCAGTGGACCATGATGCATGAAAGGGTTAAATTAAATCCATACTAGATAATGGAGAACAAGCTGATCGTTGAAATCTTCTGTGCTCCATATTTAAATAATTCCAGTCTCTCAGCAGCACTGTGGAGTAGAGGGCTGTTGGAATTAGTAAAGGCAGTCTACTGTAAAATTAACCTGCTACACCTTAAACAGTTCTGCTGCCTTGAATCGTGTCCTTCAAACTGTAGAAGTGATTAAACTTTGTTCAGAAGTCATTTCTTTTTTTTTTATTAAACCTTGATTGATGTTTTCTGATCAGTCTGCTCACTAATCACTGTTGACGTTAGCAACTAATTCTTTAGCAGCTAATTCTTAAGATCATATTGTTACTCGGTTGTTACATTCATATTCAACAAAAATAAATAAAAGCCTTAAAGTTTTAGAACTTGATGTTTCCTGGACTAGAGAGACATTTTGCCCTGCGCATAGTCTTGGTCTTTCGGGGGATTTAAAAAAAAGTTATTTTCAAAAACTAGTGATATGAGGGCCCACTGGGGCGTGCACCGAGTGTGCTGAAGAGGGAACAGCAATGCAGAAGAGGCTGACAGGACAAACCATCTGCTGATGAAGGCTATCTTTGTTGCTGCATTCTGAAGACCCTTGAGGCCTCAGCACAGGAGAGAAATACTAAAATCAACTCATCCTGCTCTTATACTTTCCCCTACACACACACATACACCTCACACAATTCTACCTAGTTCCTTTAAGGTTTTTCTCACACAGACCTATTTTTTGTGGTGACTTATTCCTGTCCTAGCAATCCTTCCACCAGGAAACGAAGCAGAGGAAAACACTGAAATGTGCTTTCCTTATAAGCCTCTAGACCCTACTCTCTATTTGACTGCAGATTGGTTTGAATACCAGATTTATTTCTTGTTTGTTGCTAGAAACATTTCTCATAAAAACACAGGATCGAGTAGAATTTCTCCAGAACATCATCTCATCCATAGCTTATTCTCTTTATCATACTCTGAAGGCATGAGGTTCATTCAGCACGGCCATATCAAATGTACAGAAAAGCCCAAACTCTTTAAGAATTTGTTGCTTTTTAATTGCTGTTCAGCATCAGCTGCATCTGGAGATGGCGACAGACCTGAAAAAGTTTCTACAAACTTTTAATAATTAAATTTTTGCAGCATCACTGCATACAGCCCTGAAACACTTACACTTACTGACAAATTTTTCTGCAGTTCCTACAATCAAGATGTTGTCCTGCCATTTTTATAAATAAGGGATAAAATCTGCAAGGGGTGTACTTCTAAAAAAAAAAAACCCAGAGGAGCAGAATCACATCTAATGTAAATCAACTGTATGCAAAAACAATGATGTAATAAAAATGTATTTTTTCTCTGTCATGTACATTTACAAACACTTTTCCTCATTTGATCCTTAAGAGAAAATTATGCTAATCCAAATTGCATATATTCACATGTTTATTTTTTGCATGAAAATAATTTTTTCGTGAATAAAACTGGCTTAGAGGTAGAGTAATCTACAGCTTTGCATCATTTTGTTGTGTTTTTCTGTGAACACTGTATGCAAAAGCTTCTCATAGCTGCAGATACTCCTCTTCAACTCTACTCTTTGGCATGACTACGTGAGCAAACAGCTAATCACATTCAGCTGAAGTTAAAGTTATATCCATGTTTTGCTTTGAAGCAAAAAGTTGTCTTTTTTCATATTTTCTAAAAGATCTTTGTGACTCGTCAATAAGAAAATATTTGGAGGAGTTAAAGTGTTTAAAATTTAGATCCTTTAAAGATAAATTTTGCAGAAATTATTTGAACAATTAATATATTGCCTGTTGTGAATTGCTCTTCAACCTCAGTTTGGAGAAACAGATTTGTTCTGATGGGCTTGATGAGCTAACGGCTAATGGGGCCATTAAAAAACTAGCTTCTGTTTTAAATTCACATCAATCTTTATAAAAAGATTGGATTAGTTCATGCAAATGCTGTTTTAGTAACCTTCACACAGCTGTACATTCATATTGCACAATTATTTAAATAGAATTCAATAGTTTGCAGAAGAAATTTGTGGAGGAAACCGCCTTCTGTAGCACTTCCTGTTCAGCATGTAACACTTATATCTGGAATTTTATAATATTTCAGCTGGAAAAAAACATGTAATGTATAACTGAAGAAAATGTAAATTTTTTAAAAATAGCATACCTATAAAATGCTATGCAATTTGAGATTTAAGAAGGCTGAAACCCACTTTAAAGGCCACCTTATAGTGATTTTGAATAGATATAATTAGCATTTCAGATGTGAAAACGTTTGACTTTAATTATAAAAGCATGTTTTGGTGCCTTTTGTCGCCCTGCTAATAAACAGCAAACTGAATCAGAAACAGGAAGTGATGCATTAATAGGAACTCCAATTCAACACCATGCCCACACGTGTTGTTGATTTTTTAGCAACTGAATTCTTTACAGAAATCATTTTTACATTTTATATTAATCTGCATTGTTTTTTGGTTTTTTTTACATCTGTTGTGTCTGTGGTGGATTTTGAGATTTACAAAGTTTATGACTGGTCTGTGAACACAGTGTTTAAAATTTCCTGCTTCCTGTTATGAACCCTAAAAAAGAAGATAATGTAAACCTATTTGAATTGAAGAGTTTGATGCATCTAAAGATCTACTAAAGTTCTGCATCGCATTTACACATGAACATGATTGAGTTTAAACATCTTTAAAACTTCCTTCCCATCAATTTGACAACAAATTAAACGTTTTATATTTACCAGTTAACATACCAACAAGATTAACTGAAAATATCTAATCATATTTGAACAGAATTCAAGAATGTATACTTCACTTCTTTGTGAATAATACACACACACACACACACACACACACACACACACACACACACACACACACACACACACACACACACACACACACACACACACACACACACACACACACACACACTGTACTTTCTTATATAGGACCCTCGCTCACACACCCATTCACACCTATAAGAGTCCAGACTTGTGGAGAATGGCACGTCTGTTTACTCTGAAGGGTTCAAAGATAATTTACCTGGATTAGAGGAGCCATCTGCGCCTGCCATCCCAGATTGCTCTGGAGGTGTTTCAATAAATACTGAGCAGGTTGAATGGTAGATGACACAATAGAGGTCTGCACTAAAGCAGGGCTTAATGCTCCTTTTTACATCAGTTATTACTCTTTGCCTGGTGGGGAGACCCAGAGACCTCGGTTCATTACTGGGAACTTAGTCTGTGTCTCAAAATAAAAAAACCAAAAGAGCAGCAGAAGACCTATTACTACAAGTTAGCCTGAAATGGATGTGGAAGGACCTTTTGATCTTTTTAAAGTGCAATGAGGCAAAACAGAGAAATGTTTTCCTTTTGTCCTTTTTTTTAAAGCTTACTGATTCCCTGAAGGTTCCTTGCAGGAAAAAGTGCAAACTTAAAAGTCTACAATTTGGCTTTGACTGTCTGCTCATTTCAAAAAGCCCAATCACAGGTAGCAGGTGTTAAATCATCCATTTTTTAAAATTTATTTTGCCTTCATCCAAATAAATGACTAAGGCAGAACTGGAGACTTCATAAACGTAAAGTTTATTGTGTTTGTGAGAGTGAGGAGGTGGGTGGGTCTGTCTGAAGTAAATAAGAAGCTTAGACTGCTGCAGCCACTGGGGGAGTTTTGGTTTCATAAAAAAAAAAAAGAAGAAGAAGCATAAAACCTGCCTAAGGTGAAAGTATTGATTTTTAAAAAGGCTGCACCTTGTGGTTTTTTGGAACATGCTGAGGTGCAGAAACACCTCCCTTCCCTATCTCTCACATTCACAACTACAATACCCTTTTATAGCCACCCCTCACACACATCACACACACCGCTCAGTGGAAGTGACGTATTATATACCTATAAGCAAAGAATTCAGAGTAGTTATTGCTGAATTAAGTCAAAATGATGTAAAGGATTTTGGACATGAAGCAGGAGAGGCCATATTCAGCTTTTGTCTAATTCATTTGTTTTTCCTGAGGTGAAATTTAAAGGTGGCAGCAGAATACAGTACATTTATTTTTTCCTCAAAAATATTTTCATGCTCTGCCTTTCAAGAGAAAAAAAGTTTGCATCTGAGCAGACACATTTGAATTGACTTCCACTTCCTATTCGAAGGAATATAAAACGGCAATTTTGAATCTGAATATATAGGAACTTTCCAAACACGCAGTCACTTTCCTTTTCTCTTTTAGGCTGCCCTCTCTTTTCTACAGTTGTTACGGCACACAGCGCGTGTAGTAAGCTTATTAAAGACGGCAGCTCGTGAAGCCGTGGCTCTGATAAACCTGCCTTCATGGGGAAACCGGAGGATCTATATTCTGCTGATGCTGTGCACACCCAGAGATCCACACAGCTCTATCTCATCCTCATACATACTCCACATGCAGAGTATACCACAAACACAACACATAAGGAAAAATGTAATAGAAAAATACTAAATGTACTTCTGCAGACTGAAATCTTTGATATCCACAGCACATAAGCTGACTCAGTAGTCCTCTTAAGGCGGCGATTAAATTGTCTTGATGTTTCTTTTTAAATTGATCAAATTTCGAGAATAAAACCAGAGAGTTAGAATGATATGCTGCCCTGCTTCAGCTTGAGCGCCAATGATAAAAGCACCACATTCATCACCAGCATTTTACTTTTATGACAGCAGTGCTGAGCCCAAAGAAGGACATTTTCAGACCTCACTGTTAGGAAGGTTTTGCAGGAATTGAATTATTCATGAGTCAATTTGCCATGTGTGAATATAGCGCTTATAGGAATGAAGCGTTTTACTCCAAGGTGAGGTTATAGGGGCTGCTGTACAGCCCCCCCCCCCTTCTTCTTTTTGTGGCTGATTCAAGCACAGTTGAGTCTGTAGTTTCAGCTCTCGTGCCACAGACGTGTCATTACCTGAAAGCATTTAGAGGGGGGGGGATGAGGTCATATGCTGCCTGGCTTCAGGGAGGTCACACACCAAGGGGCTTGTGCTCTCTCCCTGCACTCCATCTTCCCCACCCACTCGCTCTCATCATTTCACAGCGTTGTATCTTCATGATTGCAGGGTCCTCTGCCGTGTTTTGACCATTACAGCACTAGTCCTATCTTGTGCTGAGAACCCTAACCCCCCCCCCCCCCCCCCCCCCCCCCCCCCCACCACCACCACCACAACCTGCCTAGCCCTTTTTAGAGTCACATTACTGAGCACGGAAAGTGAAAAACACACACACATGCACAGCCTTATTTTTCCTTTGTGTCTCACACAACACTTTCTATGTTTTCTCTCCTTCACACACACACACATACAAATTCTGTCAGTATCAGAGAGTGAAAGGGAGGAGGATAGATGGCACTTTTCCTGAGCGGAGGCAGACAGTGTTATTTGTTATAATTCAGCTCTAATTTCAATATTTTTGAACCTTTGCAGAGATTTATTTTGCTGCCTGAAAGGGAATCCATCGTGGCCGAGCCCTGGTTGGCCTCAGACTTCGCCGGAGTCACATGATCGATGTTTTCTCTGGCCTCCCGACGTCTTTGGAGGTCACATGGGCCTCAGTCAGGCTCGGTTAATTTCACACTCTCAGCCCCTTTGCTATTACCATATGAATATCCTCATAGCCATACATATTCTCCAGCCATGCACAGGGATTTCTAAAAGTGCCCCCTTTTTAAGAAAGAATCTGAAAAGACCGGAGGGGACGAAGAGGAGGAAGGAGTGGATGGGGGCTTGGCAGGATGTTTTCACAGCTGTCATGGTGATGAATTAGGCTCTTATGATTAATCTCTATTTAAATGTAACATTACCATCCCCAGACAGTTAGACCCAGCCCATTTTCAGTGGACCATTGCCATCTGACAGAAAAAACATGTTGATTATATTGAAAACCAACCAAATGAAACAAATCATACTAACTATATTAGTAATGGATTAAAACCACTATATATGGGTTTTTGTTCCAAAAGTTAAAATCCTTTAAACACGGATTTGCATAATCTACAGTTTAGGCATACAAAGGAGTGAATTTAGACACCATAATCCGAGTTTTTCAGCGTATTGGTGAGGACAAACTGCCCGCCCACTCCTTTGTGTCTCGCCATGCCAAGTTTTGGGGCCAAGTTTGCGTGAAGGCAGGAATTGGGCCCGATCCCCTGTCATTTCGTTCCCACATGACTTTCTGAATACACAAAAGCGGCCTCGCCAAACAGCTGTCGACAGATTTATGCGAGCCAAATCAAACCTTTAAGAGCCAACAGCTGACCAGGGCAGCGACAAGAAATAAAAACTCACAATGAGCGTTTTATTGCTCTTTTGAGGCGTTTGTCCAGCGCTGTTCAGAGCTTCAGCTGTCATTAGCGTTCATAATAAGAGCTTTCCCATATGCTTCTGTCCACAGATGTTATGATTGGGACATAACATGTTATGACTGCGCATTCCCAAACAGTGTTACGGGTCAAGTGAGGGACAGAAGTTGCTGCTAAGGCGGGGACACAGAGCCAGAGGGCTGCGGTCACTGCTGCTGACAGAAGCCTCACATAATCTGATGCTAACAGTTCTTGGCAGGGTTCTCTCAGGTGGTGCGCTCCTTTAAATCTTGCATGATGTGGCCTTGAAGAAAATGTCTGATATTTCAAAGGACACCTTTTTTTAATACTCAGAAGCCAGACATGAAGTTTAAAAATGTGAAGCTTCAATCATTAGCGGGTTAGCCCGTGTAGCAAAAAGACTGCAAACAGGGGAATTGTTAGCTGTATACTCATACTGTATACACACTAAAAAATGCTGGGTTGTTTTCATAACTCAACTGCTGGGTAAAAGATGTTGGGCCATGCGTTGGGTTATTTTGACCAAATGTTGGTTTAAATGTTGTAACTCAAGAGTTGGGTTGGCGATGTGCCGGTTTCTTTAATAAAATCCACAGCTTAACTAATTCTGTTGGGTCATAGGTTGGGTAACTTTTAGGGATGAGTGAGTACTGCATTATCTGTATCTGTTCAACTACCTAAATTATCTGTATCCGTATCTGTACTCGGAGTGGGCGGGCCCTAAACCGGAGGTGGGCGAGCCGTGAACAGGAAGTGACGTAATTTGCCCTGAAGTGGGTGTGAAATTGATATGATTGATCAGAATTAGCTATATGTATTGTTTTTTTGAAAACTATTTACAGAGCAGCCTCAGAAATAAGATTCAATGTTTTTGATCACAATATTAAAGGCTGGGGTTTTCAGCCTTTTTGGAGCCAAGGTACACTTTGTTATTGAAAAAAATCACAAGGCACACCATAGGGTGGGGGTGGGGGTGGGTGGGGGCTAGTTACCAGCCTAACATAAAATCCTAACACCTGTCAGAACCTGCAGACCAGAGTCACAAACCCCCCAACATTCACCAGACCAGATTAAATCTGAGCTCATTGATGTCTGATAAAGGTAGCAGGTTGAATTTGGTCCAATCAAACATTTTTAACACTAAAACACATTGGTCTGTCAGGACTGCAGCTGTTTACTAAGGCTCACTCTGTTTTAATAGTTTTGTTGTAGAAACCTTCTCATCTGGTCACCTGACAATAAAGGATGTTTTAGTTAAACTACTTGTGGGTCTTTTTAAACATTATAATTAATGTGAGTCTGAGTGCCAAAAACAAGCCCAACAGTGTTGCTGTTTCAGGTGAGAGGTTACAGCCACTGCTATAAAACTCCTCCTGATTTTTGTTTAAATATAACCCCCAAAATCTTTATTAGAATATTTTTATGGTTGATTGGACACGGAGCCTGAAAGTGAAGGGAAGGGTACAGAAAGAGGGATGGGGGAGAAAGTAAGCAGAAAAAGAAGAGAACAAGAGACGTGAAGAGTCCACTTCTAGACCTGCAAATAAAGCACAAACAAACAAAACAGGGAGAAAAGATACAACAGCAACAAACAGCATATGAATACACAACAGTTGTGATATTCTTCAAATGTATACGTATACACCAGTTCAAGAGAGTTCAGTGTCAACCACAGCCCCAGTCAATGTGTTGTAAATTCCCTAGTATTGCTGTTGTTTTTAGGCAGAACTGTTCAGGGCTGAAAGTTAATTTACATCAGGCACCTTGTTGAACAGCTAAGGGACTCTTGGGGAATATAGCCGTTTGTGGCAGTTTATTTTCTTTCCCGTGACACCCTGTCTGCGTTCGTGATAAAGGTGTGTGTTAATGGCCCGCTAACGACCCGCTATTTATTGTTAACGATCGCTAATTAGTTATTAATGTTGTCATTTGATATGCAAATTAAGTCGTGACTTTTGGCGATGATTTAAGCTAACTTTACTTGTGTAACTAAGTTTACTAAGTGTTTTTCAATGTTCTAATTGATATGCTAACTGCTAGGTGCTCAGTTTAAGCAAAGCTAAGTATGTTAATTAACTTAGTGCACATTGTCATTTATATTTTGTTCTGTTTATTTCAGTTACCAGACAGAAATTGTCAGACAGAAATTGTCAGACAGAAATTGTCAGACAGACAGAAATTGTCAGACAGAGAAATTGTCAGACAGAGAAATTGTCAGACAGACAGACATTGTCAAAGAAATTACAGACAGAAACTGTCAGAAAAGGATAACAGACAAGAAAAGGTTGAACAGAAAGAAAGGGATAAAAGGACAAGACAAACAGAAACCAACAGACTGTCAGCAGCATTTCAATATTACATCTGTAAAGGATTTTTGAGTGTGCTTCATCATTAAAGCCACGTTGACTGTTCCATTGTGTCCGGCCTCGCTCTCTAATCGGAGTGTCTGTGTGGATGAGGTGTTCCAGCAAATCTACCCTAACTAATCATCATACAGTCCTTTACTCTCCGCATCATTGGTCCTTCGAGCCGGATTACTTCACCCATATCAGCAAA
>SSNR01000216.1:334970-345742 GCA_006937965.1 Callopanchax toddi
CCCCGCCAGCAACACGCCAAGCAGAACCCGTGCCCCCAGAACCACCCCAGGCCCCACCCAGAGACGGCCTGCACCAGAACCCGAGCCCCCAGACCCCCCCAGAATGACCCAGCCACCCAGCAGCTACCTGCAGCCACCACCGCAGAGCACCCCAGACCCCAGACACGGCCGCCAGAGGGACACCCTGAGGCAGCCAAAACGCCACCTCAGCAGGAGACGCAGCCCTACGTCAGACCCCCCAACGAGCCCAGCCCCAGGCAACCCCCAGACACCCAAAACCCAGACACCCCACCACACCGCCCCAGTGGACAAAGCCCCCCCCATCCTTACTATGTGATGGAACTGATCAAAGTTGCCCAGAGAGATTTTTTTGGAGCGGAGGCAGAGGTCGTCTCAAGGTTAATATAGTCCAACAACAGATTTCTATACTAGTTCAAACTAAGATTATTCTTGTTTTTCCAGTTTATGAGGATCGTTTTCTTAGCGATGCATAGGGCAGTTAGAACCATGTGAGCTGAATTAATCTCTGTGATGACATCATCTAAATCTCCCAGTAAGCAAACTGGAGGGGAAGCTGGAATATTACATTTCAGACACTTTGACAGATCTTCACATATCCGGGACCAAAATCTCTGCACAGGTGGACAAAACCAAAGTGCATGAATATAGGTGTCAGGGGTGTTGTCTGTGCAGCTTGTGCAAATTTCAGATGGTGCATAACCCATCCTGTATAGTGTATAGTATCTGTAGGTAGTAGTACCTGTATAGTGAACTCTATGTAGGATTTCATATTGGATTAATTGTAAACTGGGGTTTCTAGTCATTTTAAAAGATTTTAAACATGTCTGAGACCAGAAGTTTTGGTTGTAACTGACTGACAGGTCTGCCTCCCACTTAGCTATAGGAAGAGATATCGAATCATGTACTTTAGACAGTAACCTATTTGCCCTCAGTTTTCTAGAATGGGAGCTTATGGCAAGTGTCCCAGCCTTACCCAGGGGGTCCTTGATCTCCAGACATCTAGGGGGGACCTTGGTGAAAGTCTACCTGCCTTAGGAGCACCCATTCCTGGGTACAGGTTCACCCAAGACCCGGTCCAGACCTCCAGGGGGTCCTTGACCTCCAGGCAGCCAGGGGGCCCTAGTCCCCCCAGCTTTGAGTTTTGGACCATTTAAAGTAG
The DNA here is from genome assembly GCA_006937965.1 of Callopanchax toddi. NCBI lineage: Eukaryota > Metazoa > Chordata > Actinopteri > Cyprinodontiformes > Nothobranchiidae > Callopanchax > Callopanchax toddi. Next base: position 336,151 of record SSNR01000216.1, read on the forward strand.
GGGTGAGCCGAATGCTCGTTTCAGACGAGTATCCGGTATGGATAATGCATTTTTTACGAGTCCAAGTCAAAACAGCTGTACGCGCAGACCGCCAGGAGTGGCGGCGGGGAAACTGAGGAAAAACTGCTGGTCTGGCAGCGGTTCTTCCCGGTGTGAGGGTAGGAGCAGACAGAAAGTCCGCTTAGAGGTTTCACTTCTGATAGGACGTGTTCTCCCAATGAGATCAGCAGGTCCGCTGACACTGGGTCGGATCAGCATCTTTTCGCTTCCTCCGTGATAATGCGCATTTGGCAAAAAAGTCTGCGTAAATCCGGTCTGAGAGACCCTTTGGCTGAAGGACGAAGGTCCCGTTATCTGTCACCTGTCACGCATCAGGTGAACTCAGCGTGCTCGCGCGCCTGTCATTCATAAAGTGAATTGGAGCGCGCGCCGTGTTTCCAAGCTGAGTGACTGACAGCTTAAAATTCAACAGATCATCAACACTAAAACATATAGATCTGACAGTGACTTTATCAGATTCGTCTATACTTAAAATCTGACTAATGAACCTGACTATAACTGGTTTAAGTAAATAGACACTCCAAATAAACCTGTTAACAAATGTTTTTAATTCATTTAAAGATATAGCTTTTTATCTTTATGTAACAGTTTAATTGTATTCATTTTTCATTCCAACATCCCTCACCTGGTGTTTTATTACCCAGTTGGGTCCTGACCCTAACTTTGGGAGCTTATGCTCTACTTAAACCCCTCAAAAATATCCTTCTTTGCACTTTTACTTAATTTACTTAATTTCATGCAATAATTATTCAAACATCTCCATCACTTTTCTGTTTAGCGCATGCTTGAATAAGATATAGGGACTAAAAACTGTTGAGCAGAATGTCAAAGGGATAAAATACAATACATACCTTTGCACTATAGTGTAAATGAATACATCATCAGAGTCCTTTGTTTAGACTCTGTGATCTGAACTATGGCTGCAGATATTTAAATCTGTGTTGAGGGTAAAAGAATCTGGGTATTCAGTGAAATGGCAGCAACATGCAGAACACATGCTCAAGTTCTTAGTGTCGCTATAATTTTACTGGCATTAGATAAATAAGGAAAGACAGAAAAATGTGCCAAACATGATGAAAATCATTGAAAATCCAAATAACCAGCTGATTCAATGGAGGACAGTATCTTCCATCTCCTCCTGACTAAACTGATAAGAATGTCAGCTCTGAGCACTAATTAAAAAGTTGGCATTGCTGCACACCTCAGACACAGAAAACACCGTCCCACTCCATCTGAATCTCTGCACAGCCACACAATAAGTCATGACAGGGATTGTTTTTTAAAGGAAAAGATGCCTAAAAAAAGGAAGTGGTCCCCAAAAAAGTCATGTCTGCTCTTTTTTTGTCTCCTGAAACAAAATAAACTAGTTAATTAACATAAAAAAGTCTAAATAAAATTCAAATATTCCAGTTATTTCCCCACCTTGAATTTTCAACCAACTATTGAGAATGCCAGCCTTTCACTGACCACGCTGCTGAAGTTGCATTCTAATTTATACAAATGTATTCACATCTTTTCTCTCCACGCTCTGTAACTCTTTAGAGTTTGTAAGCGTCTTGTGTGTGAGTTACGCCATGCCTAGAAACACCTAAATCTCTCCTCCTTTTTTCTCTATAGCCCTTTGGGATTTAAGATTGTGTTTGGAAAATGGGGAAGTGGGGGGGCAGTCTTAGGAGACAGAAATTAAAGCTTTGCAGCAGTTCACTGCCTCTTTCACTCGAATTAAAGACAGCAATGCATTTTGAAAAAGGAGAGAAATATTGTGCTGAAAATGTTTAAAGAACCTTGAAAACTGCAAGAGGATTGGTAAGAATTAAAGAGACAAATATTGTGAATTATCAAATAGTTTCGTTTGAAATATTGAAATGACTTACCTCTAAACGTGTTTGAACGTCGGTTTAATCAGACATCATTTTAGCCAGTAACACCAAATCCAATTATTTCATTCGTTTTTCCTCAGCACAGTAATAAACAGAATCTGTGAATCCCAGCTGAATATGAATTAGCTGTGTTTCTAGAGGTTAATAGTATGAAGAGCCGTGCGCGTACTGTATACTTGATGACTAAGTGCTCTTGTAATCAACCCCTTCAGGCATATGGTGCAGTTCTTAGTCCAACGAGAAACACAATTCGACTTCTGATATTGTAATAAACAATCACAGTCAGCTACATGGATTTTCAGCAGCATCCTTTTATTGGAAAACAGAAATGTGCTAAAAAATTAATTCCTTCACTAATCTTTGAACCTAATTCCATCTTGCTGCAGTGAAAAACAAACACTGCAGCTGAATGTTTTATGACTGAAAGGTACAACAAAGACAAAGATGGCAAAATTGACCAGGCAGAAATGAGGATGCCCAAAAATAAATGATCACGGGCGTTTTTATCCAGCCTTTGTACTACTTGCAATTTGTATTTATTCATAATAGTGTAGCCCTGCAAGAAAATAACCATTTAATAAAGCTCGGCCCTTAATTTCAAGTTTCTCGCAGCTTTCATCTTGTTTATGCTTAAGGATTCTGGGGCTCATTATTTACTGCAGCATTCTCTCATTCTTTCCCTTTTGTTTTCTTTTCTTCTTCTATGTGTTTTTCTTTATGCATATTGAATAGTAGGCTGTTAAACAAGGAATTACTCAATCTGATCAATAAAGACACGTCGAAAAAGGAGCCACATATGATAACAAAGCTGTTTTATTTTCATAAACAAAAATAATAGACGGCTATGCAAACAGCTAAATGACAACAAAACATATTTTACACCCATGTGAGGATTTTTTCCCTCTTGTTGTCTATTCCTTCTGTTTACTGTCTCTATAAGGCCAGAGGGCTGCAGCTACAATTATAAAGACAATGAAACTTGTGATGAGAGCTCCTCTAAAAATCAACCTCTGTCCCTCTCAAATTACATAATCATTATGTAACAAAATAAATGAAAGCCTTATTGCTTTTTGTCAGTGAGGACCAACATGTTTGATTGCAGTGGTGTAAAATCTCTTTGCTATCAGCTCTTCGGTTATCACACAATGCTCTCTGTTCCAGAGGATGTGTGATTTTTTTTGTGTGTACGTCCAACACAGAGACATGAAAAGAAAGTCATGACAACACAGGTATGCTATTTTTTTCTGTGGAATAAAGGTCTTGCTAAAAATAAAAAAGGGAAAAAATGACAACGCTATCATTTTAGGAATTAATCTGACAGGTGGAGATGAACTGATGAACACAACACATCAGACTGGGCTGAAGATTTCAAAGAATAGAGGCATACTAGGCAGTTTTAGCTTGTTTTAGCACCCCCTAGTGTCCATTTTAAATCATTGCTGTAGAAAATGTTAGCATTTTGCCCAGAACTCCTAAATCTAACTGTTGAAATGTCTCCTCAGCCTTCATTGCTTTCTACTGGAGCGGTTCATCACTCAGTCAAAGAAATCAGCTGTGTTCAAGCAGGAGATTTAAAAAAAGGAGGAACCATGAGCTAAAAACACTCCAGCCACATTGGGTTAGCCTAACCCTCGTGAGATACATAACTTTGTGAGACTTTAGGACACCGGACCGGAGACTCAGAAGTTGCAAACGCGGTATTTTTGATACAAGCAGCAGATGCGAGCGACTTTTCATTAACCCTGTAAAGGGTCAAATTAGCACATATTGGCTAAAGAAAAAGATAAACAATATGAAAAGTTACATAGTGTGCCTTTAAGCTAAAAGGAAATAATAATAATAAAAAGTTTAATGTTTGAATATGAAAACATGTCCAGGAGTTCATAAAAACCTAAAATTTGATGAACTTTTATGACTTTTTAGTCTAAAGAGAGTAAATTAAATGAAAAAGAGAGGGAATATGAAAAGATGGTTCCAGAGATTGAGAACTGAAGGCTTCAATTAATTTGTATACAACAGAAGCTCACAGAAACATTTTCAGTGGAATTAGATAAGCTTCACTTATGTCAGTTAATTTGAGGTATAAATACCTGTTTGTAAACCTTTAGAATTTAAAATGGGTTTAATCTTTGTTAACTGTAATCCTAATAACAATCCTTACTACATCACAGGCACATGAATGTATTTAATGACTTACATTCTCAAAGTATCTGCTGAAATAAGAAGAAAGAAAATTCAATCACACATTCAGAAAGAAGCTCAATAATGCTTTTTAAAAATGTTTTCCTAAAAGTCAGCCATGTTTGAACAATTAGCCTTATTTTGGGTTACATGTTTGAATCTTGCAAACAGCAAAACAAACAAACAAACAAACAAACAAAAAACAAACAAACAAACAAACAAAGCTGAAGCATTTTGACAACACAGTTTATAATCCCAGAATCTAATTGGTGTTACATTTTTAAAATATGACACAGAGAGACCACAAGCTTCTTTACTAACTTGGCTTGACTGTGTTATTTAATGAATGGGAACTTGCCTGACATAAAAAAAAAAAGAAAGAAAATCAACATAGATTTAAAAATTACCTTAAAATGCATTTTATAGTCCAGGATTAATTTGTTGATGTAATTTAAAAAGCAAGAATAAGAAACAGATGCTACCAGTACAGCTAAAACTCAACTAAATTACAAGAGTGAGTCTAAAAAAACAGAACGTGAAGACAGAAAAATACAGAAAGGGAGTCAAATGAGAAGGGAAGATACATGGCGAGGGTGACGAGGAGAGGATGAGACCCATGGTGTGTTTAATCCCCACCCCCTCACTCCAACACTGAACAATTCTCACTTTAAACTAAACTCAAAATCTGGCAGCTCTAAAATCAGTCTCGCAAAAATAAAATACTGCAGCAATTCAGATAAGAGAATCAACCAGACCTAACATCCACATTATATCATTAATTAAACAGGTACAAATAACAAGGTTTTCCTTTGTTAATAACAAACACCAACATGCTAAGATGGTGACTGGGGTTTTATTCCAATACAATATCCAGATAATATGATATTTACAGCTAGTCCAATATAGACATTTCTGGAAAGATAGTGACTGGCTAAAACTTAGCATTTATAGTTAGAGTTTATTCTACTAAATACTTTCACAGTTGTGGTAACACATCATCCTCCCATGCCATGAATTTTATGTTTAGCGCGGACTAGGAGAAATGCAGCCAACATAAACTTCCTGTAACATTTTTTTTTTTTTTTTTTTAACCCCGTGTCCTGTCCGGCTGTGGAGCAAACAGAATAATGTCTGAGTGCCAAAAACAAGCCCAACAGTGTTGCTGTTTCAGGTGAGAGGTTACAGCCACTGCTATAAAACTCCTCCTGATTTTTGTTTAAATATAACCCCCAAAATCTTTATTAGAATGTTTTTATGGTTGATTGGACACGGAGCCTGAAAGTGAAGGGAAGGGTACAGAAAGAGGGATGGGGGAGAAAGTAAACAGAAAAAGAAGAGAACAAGAGACGTGAAGAGTCCACTTCTAGACCTGTAAATAAAGCACAAACAAACAAAACAGGAAGAAAAGATACAACAGCAACAAACAGCATATGAATATACAACAGTTGTGATATTCTTCAAATGTATACGCATACACCAGTTCAAGAGAGTTCAGTGTCAACCACAGCCCCAGTCAATGTGTCTGAAAACACCTGAGTCCGTCTTTATGTGAGCACCTTGTGATCACCTGTGTGTATACATGCGCGCTTGTTTATGCAAGGTTTCTCTATTGAAACATTCAATAATAAGTTCGAGGAGCCACAGACCCGTCCCCAAGGCCCACGAAGGACGCAGAGGAGGTCCAGGCCCCAGACGTCCAGAGGCCACCCAGGGCACGGACACCCCAGGGAGATCGCCGTCAGGGCAGTCGCTAAACTCTCCCCCAGAGGGCACAGAGGCTCACCCCACGTGGGCCCCCCGGCAGTCGCCGCGCTAGAGCCCCTGGGGGGTCGCGGCTAGGAGCTCACAGGCACCGCCTGCAGCCGGCCATCCAGGGTAGATCCAGCCGGAACCAGAGACCCGAGACCCAGGAGCGAACCAGCCCCAGCAGAGGCCCGACCACCCCTGTAACAATTTTAACCCGTTTTATTTTAAAATTGCGTTAGAGAAAGCTATGAGGATGCTGCACTTATCGTGGGTGAAAACACTATGTTTGCAGCCTGATCAGTCACAGCTTGTAATTTCAATCAAGCAAACTGTCAGGGTTAAAATTATTTATCACGTATGAAACCAAATGTTTATCTTTGAAGTTCTTCTTTCCCAGAGTTTGACATTTAACTGTTTAATTTGCAAGACTCCTCTTCCTGACCCATTTAGACAAGCACAATGTTTCTTTTCAATGTCTGGAGGAAGGGAGTGAGACATCTGGAGCCTTATCTGTTCTGTGATTTATCTGTATGTTTTTACTTGTGTGTTTTTCAATAAAAGAGAGGTCTGGGAGAGGTTGAGTCAGAAGGGTCGGGAGATCGGTACTGTGGCGGTTCTGATCCAAACCTTCTCTCCGGATCTGTTTGTGTATGAAAACCTGTTGTCTTCCTTGACCAAGTTTGGGTAATGCTATGTTGGTAAAAAGTTTAAACCTGACATAATTGGTGTTCCTGCCCGGTTCCTAATTCACAAAGACAGGAGGAGGATTTCTGACGCCCGTAAACTCCGTGGCCACGGTGTTTTATGAGAAGCCCTGTGGGGAAGTTCTCCGCAGGCCGGGTGAGTCGGTTTTCCTGCTCCTGGCGGAGTGAATGACAGGAGCCGAACCCCTCCCGAGCTTCGTCAAGGAAAACGAGTAAGTTTGCTTTCTTGTTGATCTAGTGGGGTTGTTGTTGACATAACTGATCAGTGTTACCCGCCGGAGGGTGAAAATATCCGTTACCCGCCGGAGGGTGAGAATATCCGCTACCCGCCGGAGGGTGAGAATATCCGCTACCCGCCGGAGGGTGAGAATATCCGCTACCCGTCGGAGGGTGAGAATATCCGTGTTAAAAAGAATCAGATTTTACCATACAGACGTTTTTGTGTGTGTGTGTGAGCTGATTGTATTTTCTGTGTTTTAGCTGTTATTTCTGTGCTGTTTTGAGTTTGAGAAGCCCATAAGATGGGTGCAGGAAAGAGTAAGAATGCTGATTACACAGGTGATTTGAAAATGATGGTGGAACATCACCCAGGGTGTGACAGATTTTTGGATAAGTGGAAAAAGAAATATGGTTGTGATGGACGGCTGAAAGTTGACAAATGGAAGGAGATTGTGTTTAAACTAGAAGCCAGTGTGTTGGTTGAGACTGGAAAAAAGAAAGGAAAAGTGAAGATGGGTTTATGCAAGTGTTTGAGTTGTGAGTAAGAAGTAGAACAAAGTGGAGCTCTGACTCCGCTCTCTGTGTTTTGTGCTAAAGATCGTTTGTCTGTCCCCAGTGTCAGAGTTTGTCAAAACTGTCTGTTTTATGTCCCAGTGAGAAATGTCTCTGTGTGTGAGCTCGTCTGCTGAAAACAGGTCTTGTGTCAACGTGCGTCTGTGTATGTCTGAACTGCGCATGCGTGACAGTAGGCGTGACCCAGTTCAACCGACCAATCCTATTTGACGTACAACGTAACTGACCCAACCCCCTGACGTAAGCCGTGAACGACCACAGATGTGAACTGACCATAATGGACTGGAAACTCAGCTTTTAGAAGACTGAGTACCTGACATGTTTTAACAGACCTATGTATGTGACAGAAGAAACAACTAACTGTTAGTTTGTCTATTGTTTGGAACAAAAATTAAACCAATCTGGCCTGTTGATAAAAATGTAAGGAATGCAGTCTGATGAATGGGAGAGGGACGCCTTTCGACTTTTATCAGACTCCATTCTGAGGTGAAGCATTTTACACCTAAGTGTGTTTAAAATTAGATGCAAAAGTAAATAGGTTGTTAAATAAAGGAATGTGGATACCTGTGAGATGGCTGCTGGTGGGAAAATAATTAAGTTACAGTCTGTTGTATTTTACATGTGTGAGGTTTAAATGAATGTCAGACTAATGTTGGAAAATTGAACAAATCAAAATAATGTGTTTAGATGAATGAACTCACAGCCGTCTACACGTAACCTAATATTTAACAACAAAATTAAGATCACCAAACAAATTGATTGATAACTAAATTAAATTAGAAATAAATCTCTAGGAGATAATATGTTATAATGAATTAAGGCCAAAAGTAAGTTCAAAACTACACTACTTATTACAATTATGACAAAATGGAATATACATGAAAGATTTATTGTCTTTTTTATCTTCGTCCATATAATAAATAAGATGTTAGATTTTTAGCGTGAAATTGAATAATCAGAATTAAGAATACTCAAAAGACAAAAGCCTGAAGCCATTCACAATGCAGTAATCAAAAGTCCAGATTCAGAATTAACAGGGTGAGGACACTGAATAAAGCCAGAAAAACGTCTCCCTTGATGAAACAGAAAAAGAACTTCAAACTTTTGAATCACTAAAATGAAAGGTAATCACTGTGTTTATGCCTAAAAATGAAGGATTAAAGGAAAGATTTATATTAATAATAAAAGAGATTAAATTATTGTTAATAAATAAATGAACATTCTGACATCAGTCTGATTACAAGTACAAAAACTATGATGAGTTAATCCAGGGCCCATAAAACCAACATTTTGTTTTATTTTGGTTAACATGGGAGCCCGACTAAGGTCTGATTCAATCATTATTGATTTAGTCAGATCACTCATGGCCTGCCTGCCCACAAGTGGAAACTGGACACTCTTTTTGGAGAAAGCTCGTTTTTGTTTTTAAGAGTGTGCGAACTTTGAGAGCAGAGGCCTGTGTGTGTGGATGAAGACATTTCTTGGGTGAGAGAAAGCAGATAAGGAATGCATGTGTATGTGGCCTTGGGTGTGCGTGCGTGTGTGCTGAGACTGTTAAAGAGAGTTCCTTTTGAAAAACTCTAAACTTATACCAAACTATTCTAAAGTACTAAAAAGCCTTAGCTTAAAAAAAAAAAAAAATAGATTAAGAAGACAAAGGGAATATTATGAAGTGTTTTTGCTTATTTTCATATGTGCACATATGTATATATATATATATGTATATATGTATAGAAATGTATATGTGGACCTTCGAGTAAAGACACTTTTTGGTTCTTGAGTTGGACAACCCAAATCCAGCTCAACTTACCGTATGTTTACAGAATAACAGAATGGCCAACATAAAACAAGCTGAGCCATCCCGTTGTTTCTTGATAGAAACAAAGCAATTGTGATGATGTGTCTAATGAAAGGGAAAAATTATAACTTATAATCCAAAATTTGTTAGATGTGCCCTGATAACAGTAATTACAGTTTACAAATTTAAGTATTTTGATTAAGGTTTTTTCTTAAAGGAAAACCTGTGGATAATATTTGACACAGAGAAAACAGTGCTTTGGTTCTAAAAATGTGATCCTGTTTTTATTTTTCCTTATGGATGAGGTATGGCCACGGTGTGAAAGAACATTATGTGTGTATGTGGATTATCTGAGAGTTTTGCTCTAAATGATTCAAAGTGTGAAACTTTTAATAGAACCTTAAAATGATTTTTCTTTCCTAATTATGATT
>SSNR01000216.1:349630-368785 GCA_006937965.1 Callopanchax toddi
CCCCCCCCCCCCCCCCAAAAAAAAAAAAAAAATCTTGTTTTAAGTAGGAATGTTTGATATAGACAAGAGCAATACTTTTTGTCATTTCCCGATAATATGACGCTTAAAAAAATTTTTTTAATAATACACAAATACAGCAAAACATATCTTCACTGCTACTATGGATTTGCCAGACCCCTGAAGCTTTTCATATTCCTCATAATCTGGTCAGTGTTAGTCTGGAGATGGTGAGATGGGTTCATTGTCACTTCCTTCTTTCACTGCAACCACTGTTCCACATAAATGACAGATTGTATGATGCGGGTAGCCACTAGCCTCTTTAATGCTAACACCAGGCTGACAGCAAACAGCAGAGGGAGTATGCATTTCAGTGGGTGACCAGTCTATAGGCATGCTACTTACTAGCCTCTCAGATGCTAACACAAGTGAGTATTCTTCTCATTTGCCAGTGCTCAGCTGGCTGGCCTATCATTAATCAGAACAGTAGCTGGTTTCAGACAGGATATAGCCTCTTGCTACAACAACATAACTCTAACTAGGTGCGTAATAGTCTTAATTTTGGCTCTAATACACTGCCGTACCTTGCTAAGTTCTAAAAAGGAAGATGAGGATAGCTGCAAAGTTGTTAGTTTGTTAATACGTTTGTCTGACTCTCTTCTGACATTAAGCTGCATCGACCTTGAGCAGCAGTATGATTTATGTACAGTAGCACCATGTGAAGAATGCATTTCAGGGTATTTTTTAGTACTCTATTGCAAAGTGGGGTTATACTTATCGTAAAAATAAGAATTTTGATATTGAAAAATAGTTATATCGCACACCCTGAGTTTAACTTCTTATTTTAACAAGGAACTCAAGGATACACACCCAGTAGAGTCCTGAATCTATCTCTCTCTGGGTGTGTGACACAATCATCTGCTCTAACATTGGTCGATATCTTGGCACCAAGCTGAGTTTCTCTGAGACAGTTTGACAGTTGATAACTTTTATATTCTGTATTTAAATGATTATGACAGCTATTTTAACAGCTATTTCTAATGATAATCATTGATGTAATAGACTACTACCTCTACACATTGGTAACCTCTGAATTCCATTGGTTGCTATTCTTCTTCCAGTTTTAATATTTATCTTTTATAGACTTTGGGGCATGGGCTGCATGGTGGCACAGTTGGTTAGCACTGTTGCCTCGCAGCAAGGAGGTCATGGGTTCACGTCCCAGCTCTGCAGCCTCTCTGCGTGGAGTTTGCATGTTCTCCCCATGCATGCGTGGGTTCTCTCTGGGTACTCCGGCTTCCTCCCACAGACCAAAAACATGACTGTCAGGCTAATTGGGCTAGTAAATTGTTCTTAGGTGTGAGTGGGTGTGTGACTGGTTGTTTGTCTCGTTTGTCACTGTGTGGTCCTGCGATGGACTGGTGACCCGTCCAGGGTGTCTCCAGCCTCTCGCCCCTTGACCACTGGAGATAGGCACCAGCTCCCCGTGACCCTATGTGGAGGATGAAGTGGTTACAGAAGATGGATGGATGGATGGACTTTGGAGCATCTCAAAAGGAAAATGTTTGTTTTTCCTGTTTGTAAAATGGATTCATTGTGCCAACATGACACGTTATTTTAAAAAGTCATTTTCTCCAGTCATACCGTAATAAATCGTATCCTGTGTTTTCTGTAAAATTATTTCTGCAGTCAAATTTGAAAGTGAATCAGAAATAATAAATAAAATACAAGTTCAGAACTTTCACAGTGAGTGTACATGGGTTATAAATACTTTTTTTTTTAAAAACCCAATCCAATTTTTTGTGTTTCTGGAATGTTTGATCTCCTTTAAATGCTCAGCTGCTAACAAGCATTGTGTTAAATGTTCACAATCATACAATGAAACAAACAGAAACATTTTGAATGGCATGTCAACTAACAAGTTAAGTTTCATTTACAAGATATGTTAAACTATTAATACAATTTTAAGTTCTAACAAGTTATTGAATCAAAAATCCCTAATGAGAATCACATGACTGACTTCATAAACACCTGTCAAACACACCTGTTGTTTTCTGTAATGCCATATTGATCCCACACTGTGTTCCACTCTAAAAGGCAGTGCTGGGTTGTTATATAATAAGATTGTTGAAAAAAACCAACAACTTTTCAACAGAACTTTGGGATTCATTTAAACAGCCCCACTAGAAAGAAGAGAGCGAACTCTGAGAGAAAAACAAAATCTGACCCTGGTTTGTATGCACAGCTACACCTCCAGACCATCAGTCCACATAACCTTTCTCTTTTTGAGGTGTAATGAATTTCTAGCCAGCTGCTGTGTCTTCCTCCCTCAATTGGTTGCTCCAGCTGGCCGTGCTGCTGGAGAGATGTCATAGCCGGTCACAGACGTGATGCTCTTTCCCTCCCCCCCTCTTGCCAGGCCCTACAGGTTGTTTAGCATTTCAGACAAGGCTCTAGTGTTGCCTCATGGCCAAGCACTTGGGTGCTTAGGGATGTCATCTCCTCAAAGCTAATTGGTGTGCCCTTCTCTTAACGAAACAAGCTCAGGAAATAAATAACTAATGTGCCCCCTTGGTATGCTCATTAGCTAACTGCAAATTTGCTGCTCCACAACTTTTCATGCACTCCACGATCTTTCTCCATCTCACTCACCTTTCACTCCACACCACGTTCACACACAGGTAACAAATCCACATTTATCTACACACACACACAAATACCTTTATTTTACCCTAAATTTCACTTCTGTCACATCTTTTCGCTTGCAGGGATCAGCATAAGAGGGGTGTTAAAGAGTCTCCTTGTCATTCCTTTGAAGCATTTTTCAACCTTTTAAATATGAAAGCTTCTTCAAGAAGAAAATAAGCTATTTGTTATATAAATTCTGGCATAAGTCTTTGAAGATACTGAAGTGTATTCCCAAAGCACAAATCACAATGAATGAAGGCGCGTCATCTTGAAGGAGCGCGTGAACTTCATTTTCCCAGAGCTGCAAATAATAGACAACAAAACATTTATATCATGAAATTAGAATTGGATTGTTTTATGAAATGTTACATAAGAATCAATAGTCACCCATCAGCTCATTAATTGAAAAAAAAAAAAAATTCTCTTTTTTCCAGCATGAATGTATGAACTGCCTTTACATTATTCCTAAAGCTCAATATTGAAATACAAAGTATTTGCCTCCTTACATCTTTCTTGTGTTTTTGCTGACTCATAAATGTTTCAGATCAGCAAACAAATTTCAGTAAACAACGATAACTTGAGTACATTTAAAATGCAAATGATGATTTCATCGTTTTAAAGAAAAAAAAAATCTATCCAACCCAAGCTGGCTCTATGTGAAAAAGTTCCTGCTCGCTAAATTTAATAAAAACTCTTGGTGGCAACAACTGCAGTCAAGTGTTTGTGGGTTTGTGGTAGTAAAACATCCCACATATTGCTGAATCATGACCTCTGACCTTAACTGTGAGGTCTACAGTGATTTAGATGTTTTTGTTTTGCTTGCACTTGAATTTCTTGAAGGAGCTATTACCAAATCACATCAGACCAGGTTGGTTTGGATAACGTTTGGACAGTAATAAATGAAATCATCATTTGAAAACTGCATTTAGATTATCTTTGTCCAATACAGAAATTTGTTTGACGAACTGAAACATTTAAGTGTGGCAAATATAACAACAACAGAAGAAATCTGCATGAGGATAAATACATTTTCACAGCTTTGTAGTTTGAGGGCATTGACTGACTGCTAAGTACAGTTAAAGCAGCACAAAAACAACTTTTATATGAGGCTGCACAGATATGACTAGAAACATAACTCTTACATTTTATCAATTTTTGCAAATTAGATGTGTTATTTTTGAATGCAGCTGTATTATATCCCATTTTCCTGGACAACACTAAGAAAAAGTAATACTGAATATGATAAACTGGTATAAAAAACCTAAACTACATGGATTTCAGAAAGACTTTTTCAGACAGTTAAGTTCAGTGGTTGTGTTTTCTTCATGCCTTTAAAACGAGCCCTGAAAATGGCAGAACCCACCCCGTCACAACATACATGGCTGTCTTCATCTACCCATAATAAGATTTCAAACCCATGGGAAAAGTTTAACCAATTGATTTTGAACATATGAATCTGTGGAGAAATATTTGGTTTATCAGCCTTAATTTGAGCGAATTAACCGGAGCTCAAAACTGAGGAGAGAAGAAGCCAACAAACAAAACAAACAATGGATGTTCCCTGAGTAAACCTTGGAGAGAAGTGAGTTTCCATTTATTAAAGAAAATATTTGATTTCTATCTCAATTCTAGCAGAAATTGCTTTTTCATGACAGTTTTGTGTAGGCAAAGCCCTCCATTGTGAAGATGGTTTTAATTCTCCAATGATGTGCTAAACCTGTGATATTGAAAGAAATGAAAGTATGCACAAATGTAACCAGATAAACTGAGTAATAAAGTGTCAAGTTTTTTCATAGTAATAGCAAACTCTTTTTTTTATGGATCTGTATAACAAAACACTTCATCTGGTTTTGTCTGCTTGTATCATATAAGCTCAGCAGATGAGATTGTCACCCTAACATGGCACCACAAACACGAGAGATAAGAGAATATTACTAAAAGTGTGAGTCCCACTGGAGCTCCTCTTCAATTACTAAGCACATATCTCTAGAACCCATCTTCTGTAGAGAAACCAGGATAATATACAATAGGTACGTCTTTTCCCTAATGGCTACCTTTTAAAACCAGTACCCTCAGACAATAAAGGTAATTATCGATTGGCCTAAAGACAGAGTATCTCTAGAAGAAATTCTCTAGTTCAGTCCTTAAAACCTGAGTAATGTCCTAATTAGATATGCAGCATTCATCCTGCACTCAGAGACAATAGCAATAAGGAATGTTCTTTGTGTTATAGCGATGGATGTTAAGTACCTCACCTCACGTACCAAAACTTCCCATAAGCGGTGCACAAGTGGCCAACGAAAACATCTATCAGCCTAGTTTGGATTAACTGTGCATGTTGGGAGGCTGAGCATCTATTTCTTAACTTAATGACTGCCTCAGGTAATGCTGCAGAGCTGGAGCATCTCTCAAATTAATTTTGATTTCAGAGCTATCTAATCAGATTTCTCCAGAGTGCCCAGCTTTGCCTTTATAGATTTCCTATGAAATATACAGCTGCATGTCACATACACGTTCACATGCACACACAAAACATTACAGCACATTTAGTTCTAAGTCTGTTATCCTAACCGTAGATGGTGATGTGATGTTGCCTCCAAGATGCACAAAGTGCTGCAGAGGAGATCAGTCTAAGACCAGGTGATCAGTTTTGTGTTTAGCTGTTCATTCCAGGGATTTGATCGTTTACTACAGTTCATGTTTTAATTCATTCACCTGCAAATCAAACGGTCATGGACTGATAGTTGGAGTTTTAAAACACCCCAATGCCAATCAATATCAGGTGCAGTCAAGCTGAAAAATTATGATGAACAGATTTGCTTTTTCATGTCAAACTTGGATTTGTGTAAATGATGTTTTTCCAGCTCATGAAAGGGCGTGATGAGAGATGCCTCTTGGCCAATAGTTGTTTATTTTATATCCCATACAACCAATCTGGTAAGATAAAATACAAGAATTTGACCATTAGGTTGTAAAAGAGAAGCATCTTGTTCCCAGGTTGGGGCTTCATCTTCAGTGATTATAGGGCATCGCTCCAGTCTGTCAGAGTGAAAAAGAAGGTAAAGCTTGCGATTCAATGGCCTGTTAATGTTCCAACTTTTATTTCCAATCAAAATAACATTATTATAATCATTTGAAATGAGAAACTGTTGTAGCTTATAGCTTCAGAGATAAGGTGAGGAGCAACGTCATCTGCAGGGAGCTCAGAGTCGAGCTGCTGCTACTTTTAATTGAAACGAGTCAGCTGAGGTGGTTCAGGAATCAGGCTATAAGATGCTTCCTGGTCATCTTGCATTGAATGTTTTATATAATTTATATGTAATTTCTAACATTTTTTACATCATGGTTTGGAGTAGTTTTATGGTATTCTTCTAGTGTCCCTGCTTTCAGTTTCATCACACCTGTCTCTCATCAGTAATAAGCACACCTGTTCTCACTCACTAATCAGCCATTACAGTAGATGCTCTTAGGTTTTAAAGAACTTAGCTGTTTACATCTATTCACTGTTTTCCAGATATTTTTCTTTATTTCCTACAGCTCACATCCACCCCCTGACTCTTCCTGTTTTAACCTAAAAACCTTTATACGTTGTTAGTCACACACTGATTTGCTAATATCCAAATTTAGTCCATAACATGACATTGTTGACGTTTTGTTTTGCACAGTGGTTGTATCAAAAGTGCAAAAGTATGACTTTCCTAATCTGGAGTTGTAGAATAGCATTTTGACATCTGCAAAGTGGGTGAAGAGGAGAATAAATCTACTAGTTTCCACCTTCTAAGGAAGTTATTTTTGCTCCAGTATTATCTTCAGATACCCTCCCTCCTCCTTGCTAAGTGAATGGAAGGCTCATAGAAAATTGAGTCTTGCTGAATAATAAATTGAAGTTAGGTAAAAGATAGAGAGAGGAAAATGGATGTCAGAAAATGAAAAGGTCTTTTGATATTGCATGGAAATGTTTTCGTGCAGGTGGAAATACAAATGGGTCAAATTGACCCAAATATCATCTTGGTGATATTAAAACAATGGGTGAGCTTTTGCTTTTGTTCAAAATAAGATGGATTCATGTTTTAACAGTTCAGCACAGTAAGAGACAAGTGGAATGTAGAAAAAAACAATTATATTTTGATTTAGAAGAAAAGTTCTGCATCAGCAACAGGAGGTAAATTCACCATGCTAAAAAGTTGACAGGAGAAAATCAATTGGGAATACAGAAAAACAAGAAATCTTAGATGCCACGCATTTTAATAATCAGTTGCTGTTTCTTTGCAGTGGGTTTTTATATGATGCACAACATTGTCTGCTCCTCATTTACAGTGGGAGCTCCTGAGACCACTGCAATTTTGATACCAACCTCTGCCCAAAAAAGAGGATCTGTCGAGAAGAGTGACTGAATGGTAAAAAAACAAAAAAAAAAAACCTACTTTCTTTAATTTTTTCATGTATTGATTGCAACAATTCTAATTAATTTGTGTTTGGCTTTAAGACGCAAACCTCTGGAGAAATTGTCTGGAGCACCAGTCGCAAAGGCAGCCACTCCGACAGACTAATCAAATCAGTTCCCCAAAGAAATATTACTATTTGCTTTTAGTTTGAATTATTCTACCATTCCATGTCAAATAGCTAAAAATTAGTCATGAATGATTGCCCCTCAGATTGAATTAAACGTCTCGCCCACATGAAACAGTAAAAGTCTTTGTGAAACCGCCAAAGAGGGGAAGTTTTGTAAAATCTTATTTTTCCCCTGAAGGTAAAATATATATCGTTTTAAAACACTTCTTGTGTTGTTTTAAAACACATTCCCAGAGTGTGGACAAAAGGGGAACTTGATGTCGTGACCTTGCCTTGGAGTCTGTTTTTAGAGACCCAGTGAGGACAGCGGCAGTCTGTGCCCACCCTGATATTTATGCACATAATCATACGCTCAAGCCACCAGAGCAACCTGTCAAAATCACAAACCAATCTCCAAGAGTGATTAGTTATGCCTGACTGAGTTTACTGAACACTCGCCATCTGCATGCAATAGAAATGTATGGAATGAGCCGGGTTGAAAATAAGGAGGAAGACTGACAAGGTTAAGTTGATGCAGATGCAGAATAAACAGTTTGGCGGCAGAGAGAGGTCAACAAGTTCTAATAGTTTGAAGGCTCCTTGGAAATCTTTGTTTTTCCCTGAGAATACCAGAGCTGTGGCATCACTCAGTGTTCTTTGGTCCTGGCTGCTGAATGGTACCTGTTGAAAGCTGCAGTCATCTGCAGTGCATTTTATTAAGATATGAATAGCACTGTTATGTGCTGTAGCATTGGGACTGCTTCTGATTATATGACATACTTAATGTATGGAATGTATATGATTAGAGTGAATAAGGGTTGAGCTGTATTAATTTTTTAACACTTAAAGCTTTCCTCAAAATACACAGGAGTTCATTGCATTACCATCTGCCTGGAATACTAATGATGTCCTATTACTACAATTTAGGACATTTTAAGGGTTTCTTATATGATCAGACCATATTTTTATATTATGATAGAATAGCTGAGTATTATTATTAGTGCTGGGCCGATAACGCCGTTAACGCGCTGCGTTAACGCGAAACTGTTATCGCGCGATAAAAAAAATAACGCCGTTAATCTAAATTGGGTCGCTGGGTCTAGGAGATGTACAGGCATTACCAAATGGCAGACTCCGATCCTGGCCCGGATCTTTCCGGAGTCCGGACCTGCAGCAGGACCCGCTCCCCCGGTCTAGCTGAAGGAGGCGCGGCTCCTGTCTCCCGAACGCTCGCTTCACCTGGAGCGGCTCCCGGATCCGACCCGATCCTTCACCCGGACTGGGAGCCGCGGCTCCAGGTAAAGCGTGCGTTCGGGAGACGTGAGGCGTGTCTCCTTCACCGGGAGCCGGTTCCGGTCCAGGATTTTCACCTGGACCCAAGGAGGTGAAAGAGGCGCGTCCGGGAGCCGCGCGCCCGTGCCAACCTCAGCATACGCTCCCTCCTCCTGAACCGGACCGTGTGGTTCGGAGCTTGATCCAGGTTGGAGGAGACGCAGCAGAGCGCTGACCGAGTCACAAACCCGCGGCAACAACTTGGTAGAGTCCCCGCAGAACTTCGACCAAGTCATCAACCAGGTCTGGACTGGCTGTCTGGGTTCCAGGTGTTTCCTGGTGAACCGACGTGTTATTTGGGCCGACAGCCTCAGCTGTGCACGCGCCTCTCGTTAAAGTGAATGTGGCAGCGCGTGCTGCGTTTCTCAGCATAACTGACAGCTGAACATTCAACCAATCAAACAATGTCAACACTAAAACACATTGATCTGTCAGTGACTTTATCAGAGGGTTGTCTTTAGTTTTCAGAGACTCATATTAATGTTTAAATCCCCTAAAGTGGTTTTATTTAACAAAAACATGATGAAACAGCTCTATAGGGTAATGTGAAATAAACAGTAGAGAAATTAAGTCATTTTAAGGCAGATTTAATCCATTACAGATAAACTGGATGCTACAATCATTTTTTGACAGCTAAAAAAAATCAGCATGAAGTTATTTGATGTAAAAAAGAGAGTTGATGCTTTAATCAGGTGACCTGTAAACTAAATGTAATCCTTTACTGTCAGGAGATGAGAAGGTTTCTACAGTAAAACTATTAAAACAGAGTGAGCCTCAGAAAACAGCTGTAAAGTTAAAGGAGACAGACCTCTGATTACAGATCAGTGTGTTTTAGTGTTAAAATGTTTCATCCTGATAACTTGATCAACCATCAGAGGTTGTTAAAATGAGCTCAGAGCTCATCTGGTGGTTCTGGTTTGTGACTCAGGTCTGGGTTTCTGACAGAAGTTCTGACAGGTTTAATATTTCTTGTTAGGTTAGTAACAGCTGATCCAAACACTGGATCAGCTGTTACTAACCTTAAACTCTAGACTTGAAGTATCACGACTCTTCAGCCTCATGAACACACATACCGGTATTATGAACCCTTTGGCAGAATTCAAATGAGCCATTTTAATCTAGATTAATCTAGATTAATTTCAAAATTAATCTAGATTAAAAAAATTAATCTATGCCCACCTCTAATTATTATATAATTATCGATATTACGTTTCTACTTTAATCAAGAATAAATTCATATTTATAACAGATTGGACAAACACGAGTCGCAATTTGTTTTTCAGTCCACAATAACTGTAACATAAGTGCAACATTAAGTTAACTTAAGCAACATTTTAACTCAAACATGTATCAAAGAGTAAATCTAGGCCCCTATAAAGCAATTTGCAGCTAAATCTGTACTTTATAGCAGAAACTCAGGATGTGTACACATATTTTCATGACTTGTACTCTGGAAAAAATACATTTATACTTTTAATATTTTAGCTTTAACCTACAAACTTTAATACTCTTATTTTTTGTAACATTCACATGTGTAGGAAACCTGTGAGTATAGCATCTTCAAATGATGCCTGTCAGGTGTTACAGAGGGTAAACTTAACCCAAAGTGACCTAGGGTCTTAACTGCAAAATCCTTTACTGGGCAAATTAGCCAAAACTAATGCAAAGAAGAGCATGCTGCAGCAGAGAGCATAAAGCTGACCAAGCTTAAAAAACTACTCAATAACATGTTGCAATATCCACCCAGTCATTGTAACAAATGTGTTTACACTTTAAAGAACAGTTTAAAGTACAGATAAAATGTAACAGCAACAAAGAAACAAAAGTGCTCTGTTGTCCAGATTGCATCTAAAGCGTGGTCGGAAAGCCTCCCATAATTCAACAGTCCCAGTAACATTTACCACGTTTCTTCTCAGTCCATATAAAATAAACTAAAGTACACAATGTTCGTTGTTTGAAATCATGCCAATTCTCAAAATATTACAGCAAATGTATATTCTTTAATAAACACAAGAGTGGTCACCCAATTAATTTAAGAGTTTAAGAAGAGCAACATATTGATGTTGCTGCAGGAATGGCAGCAGAGAGATCCAGGAAATCTTCAAATGTTAAGATTTCTACCTAATTACAAAGGAAGCAACAATTTCTAAAGTCTTCTAACTAATTTTGTTGCTATCTTTGGTAACCCTGGTACACTTGGCGTGTATGTTTCACTGTTCATCATTAGACAATTAAACATACATATAAAATCACAAGTATAATAGATAAAATGCTTATGAGAGACAATTTATTTTTAAACAAACAAAGAAAAATCTGTGCAATTTTATCTGTGTTTGAGATGGAGTTTAGGGCAAGATGTCACAGTTCCAAAAGTTACATTTATTACGAAATATTCAATCCGGATGGAAACAAATTTTTTCAACCATTGTTAACCCTAGTATAGATGTATTTTTAGAGACCAGGGAATGAAAAGTGTGTTGCTTAAAAATACAAGAATTTTCTGACATTTCTGTTTTATTTTGTTCTTAATTTGATTCATAAGTCTGAGCCATATTTCTTAACAGTTCAGTCCAAAAGCCCCTTTTTTACATTGATTTTTTGTGAAATCTTACCTATGAAACAATAAGAAAAACATAATAATCATAGTATTTAGGAAGTGTGGACAATTTCTTTTAGGTTTTTTCTTATGTTACTGCTGCAAATCTTGTGTTAGCTTATTGTTTGATTCTACATCTGTCATGAAACCCGCTCCTGCTCTCTGCCCCTCCCTCACCTGTGTCATGAAACTCGCTCCTGCTCTCTGCCCCTCCCTCACCTGTGTCATGAAACTCGCTCCTGCTCTCTGCCCCTCCCTCACCTGTGTCATGAAAACTCGCTCCTGCTCTCTGCCCCCTCCCTCACCTGCTAATCATCATCAATTGTTTCCACCTGTCCCTCTGACTACTTAACCACAGTTCTGCAGCTCCTCAGTGCGAGATCGTCTGTTGTGTTTACCTCACAGCCTTCAAGCCTCCAAAGTCCTGTTTCTTGTTCTTGTTCTTGTTCTTGTTCTTGTTCTTGTTCTTGTTCTTGTTCTTGTTCTTGTTCTTGTTCTTGTTCTTGTTCTTGTTCTTGTTCTTGTTCTTGTTCTTGTTCTTGTTCTTGTTCTTGTTCTTGTTCCTGTTCCTGTTCCTGTTCATGACCACAGTTTACGTACCCTGACTACTGCCTCTAGCCTGCTCCTTGTCGGTTTTCGTTTGGATTCTTCTGGATTTTGGACTTACCTTCCGTTCTGGACTACCGTCTCTGCCTGCTCCCCCCTGGATTCTGCCTGCTCGTCTCCGACCCGGACCGCCTCTGACATCCCCCCACTGGATCACGGACTTCCCTACCCGCTGTGGTGAGACCCACTCTCCCATCACTTCCTCTCACCTCCTTGTCCTGTTTTTCTCCCCCAGCAGCTGGACTGCCTTCCTGCTGCATTCCACCTCCCTTTTCCCTTTTAATTTTAATAAAGACTCTTATTGTTTTCACACCCTGTTGTCTGGGTCTCATTATGGGTCCCACTCGAGTCGCGATCGTGACAACATCAAAACTGAGTCACTTATAAAAGGCAGAACTGACACGACATATTTAGGTTAGATGGTAACTATGTGTAAGAAATGATAGATTTTGGTTAGTTTTTCAGACTTGACTTTTTAGCAAAGATGATAATCAGTCCTATGCTGTATAATCTTTTAAATTAGAAAATTAAAATTTCAACAAGATTGTGTGCAATGTATGTCAGCTCACAGCCTCCCACCAGATGGTATCATGTGTCAGTCTAGTTGACTTTTTATTATAATTGGATGTTTTAATCAATCTGTCTTAACAGAACAGGGGCAGAATTTACAAAGCTGTAGTGAAAAAGCAGACGTAGAAGGTGACTGCATTGAGGTCTAATCTGCACAGCAGTGATGCTAAGAGTGTAATTTAGTCCACAACCATAGTGAATGTAGTTTAATGATGAGTAAAGGACTTTCAGTCTCATGCATGTTTTTCTTTGCAGCAGCACACGTCATTGTGGTCAAGACAGATGAAACAGTAGCGAAAAATATATATAATATCAAATTTAAAACGGCAATAATGAAAATGTAAAACACAGGCACTGTTCAAATAAGTTTCATTGTAGATCTCTTAAGGTAGAGCTCAAAGCTGTCAGAGGGAAACGTTCTGACAGTTTCAGTTCTGATTGGAGGGCATTCCAAGCAAAGGGGGCAGAGAAACTGAAAACTTTCTTTTCTTTTTCAGTTTGAACACAAGGAACAGAAAAATCACTTGATCATAAGGCACAACAGCTTTCAGTTCTCCAAAAAAGTATGTAAATAAATAGAAAACCAAGCTGAAAAGAGCCTTGTGAACCAGAATCATCCAGCGAGTGTGTCGCCTTACATTCAAGGACAGCGTGCCAGCATTAGCATACAGTTCATAATGGTGGCTGAGGCAGCTACAACCAGTGATAAACCTCAGAGCACAGTGGAACAGCTGGATGAAGCACACATGAACACATCACCAAAATCAAGTATCAGAAGTTTCTTTTGAGCATGAAAGTATTTAGTAAGTAAGTAAGTAAAGTTTATTTATATAGCACCTTTCACAGAAAAAAAATCACAAAGTGCTTCACAAAAAACAGAAAAAACAAATAAAATCAATAAAACAAACAAAATATCATTACAAATCAAATATTGTTAAACAACAACAAGAGAACATAAAATAGTTATTTAAAAGCAGTTTTAAATAATTGGGTCTTCTGCTGCTTTTTAAAGGAGTCCAGACTGTCTATACAGCGTAAAACTAAAGGAAGGTCATTCCAAAGTCGAGGTGCAACAGACTGGAAGGAGCGATCACCTCGACTTTTAAATCTGGTCCTTGGAACTGTTAGGAGATTCTGGTCTGTGGACCTGAGGACTCGGGTTGGAGCGTACGGCTTTATCAGTTCAGTAACATAAAGAGGAGCTTGACCATAGGGCCCTGAAAGTTAGAGTCAGGATTTTAAAATGAACTCTACATTTAACAGGTAACCAGTGCAGAGACCTCAGAATAGGAGTGATGTGATCTTTTCTGTTTGCTCCAGTGAGGAGCCTCGCTGCAGAGTTCTGGACCAGCTGAAGGCCATAAAGGGCTTTTTGGTTCAAACATGTGAAAAGTGAGTTACAGTAATCTAGACGGGAGGAGATAAAAGCATGAAGAACCATTTCCAGTTCAGGTTTTGACACCAACTTTCTCAGTTTGGAAATATTTCTCAGATGATAAAAACAGTTTCTGACCAGCTGTTTTGTGTGACTTTCAAGAGACATTGATTGGTCGAAAATAACACCCAGATTCCTCAGGTTTGACTTTACAGCAGAACTTAAATGTCCAATATGTTGACTGATCAGAGGGACCATCCTATCAGGGGCAACAATCAGACATTCAGTCTTTTCAGGGTTTAACTGAAGGAAGTTCTTTTCTAACCAGTTAGTAATAGCTGACAGACACTCCAGTAGTTCAGACAGTTTGTAGAACTCTTGAGTCCTTGAAGGAGCAGTACAGCTGAATGTCATCTGCATAAAGGTGGTAGGAGACATTGTGACATCTACTAATGATCTGTCCAAGAGGATGGAGATATAGTAAAAACAGGAGTGGACCCAGAACAGAGCCTTGGGGTACCCCACAGAACAGATCTGTAGTATCTGACATGATGTTGTTTATATGGACACTGAAACTTCTGTTTGAGAGGTACGATCTGAACCAGTCTAAAACTGTTCCAGAGATCCCCACCAAGTCACGGAGTCTGTTTATTAAGGTGCTGTGATCAACAGTGTCAAAAGCTGCAGAAAGGTCCAACAAAACTAAGACTGTAAACTCCCCGGAGTCTGCTGCCATCATGATGTCACTGGATTTATTTAATTTTTGCTTGCATGTTTGTTTATGTGTAGTAGTTGTGTTTAATTATTTTTATCATAAGTATGTCAGTATTTACATGGCATGGTTGTTGGTGCTAGACAAGCTCATCTGAGTATTTAAGAACATTCTGATCTGATTTTCAACCACAGCTAGTGAATACATTCAACAACATAGAAAGAATGGTCTGAAAAAGAGAAAATATCTATTTAGCAGGAGTTATGTGGATGGAAATGCCTTGTTGATGTCAGTGAGGAATGGTTCCACTGGTTTCAACCACGATCTGCAGAACACAATCTCTGAATGACAACATTTAGATAAATGTCATGATCTGTTTGAGTTCTTTCTTTTTACTCTCACTGTCACCTCCCTCCTTGGCTCTCTGATCCTCATTCTCAGCTGATCCCAGTTCCACTAATCACCCTCCCAGTATATTTAACCCCTCTGTCTTCTTCACTCGTGGTCAGATCCTTGTGCTTGTCTGTTATTTTTGGTTACCTGTCATGCCTGTTGTTGAATCCCTATATCCCCCCAGTGATTTGTAGATGATAAATAAGTAAAATACTACTACTTAGTGGGAAATCTTGAGGTTCAAAAATTAACTAAATTCCTGCTAAGTGGAGGCACCTAATTTTATCTATTAATGAAAAAAAGACATAAAATAATGTTTATTCCGTTAGACATAAAGGACCATGTTTATAGTACTACCAAACAATTTCTACTATTAAGTTAACACCATAGCTATGAAACCGGTGTGACAGAAACAAGTAGGAGATGCGTTACTTAGTTTCTGCTCAGGCCTTGGCTGGCAGTGATAACAATGTACTCGTACCAACTGCAGCCTCAAAAGTTTCATAACAGTTCATGCAAACACTTTTTTGTAAACTTACTAAACCATAACCTTTTTTGTTTTCTTCTTGCAGCACAAAGAGCAGCAGTTGTCACTGGTGCAGCCTGGGGCACTTCCTGCAGGAATATCATAATATTTCTGCCACAATAACTGAGAAATGGATCTCAGCGTAAAAGTTTTTAGAAACATTGTTTACATGAAGTGATATATTTTTGCCATTGCAGCTGTTTAAGATGGCAGCAATCCACTTTGTGATCCTGCTCAGGCTGGCTGTTACCTCACTGATCTGGTCTAATGATTTCTCCAAAGTTGATTCAATATATATTGATTTAATGGCTTACCTCTGAACTTCATCATTTACAGTATAATAGAATGTACAGGATTAATTTCATTATTCATTGTTAAAGGTTTTATTATTTTCACATCACTACAGTGTAACTTTTTCCTATAGTTTAGCATGTTATATCCATTTAAAAAAGCAACAGAAGCTCCACTTTCATTCGGTGAAGAACAGACTCTAAAATGTTTATTTGTCCATTCATAAGTGCTGTCCTTTAAAAAAAAACTTTCAAACAAAGTGTCAGCTTATTCTTCTTCCACTCATTTTGACCATGTCAGTTTTTATTTTGATTTAAATTATTTTGAATATACTTTTAAAGATTATTTTTACATAACAGGGACTCTTAGAAAAGCTTCCACTTTCTTAAAACCAAAAGGGCTACTTTCCTCGTTGTATTCATTTTAGTTAATCTGTGCTGCAGTTCAGTGACATTATAAATAGCTCATAAGCACATGCCGCCACCACCTCTGAAAATTTCTTGCTCCTTTGACAGAGATTCATTAAAATGTGAATCGTTTCTATGTGTTTTAGAACAAATACCTTTACTATTTATCACTGGCAAGAAAAGGCCAATGGCAAAGCATGCTATAGAAAAGTGAAACTTGGCATTTAGAGTGCATTTATTCGACCTTCTCTCCCAGTCCCCATGCTGCTGTGAGATTTAAATATTTTGAAGTAATGCAATTCCAGTCTCCTCCAGCGCTCCCATAATCACTTTCATGGTTGGAGAATCAAAGTACAGTGCAAAAGCTCCAGTTTTCATCACTCTGCACTGAAAAAAGAAAAGCAGCAGTCTGACAGAGCCATCTCTCCGAGTGTCAGTCAAAGAGCAGTCTATAGAAAATGACACTAGAGATGGCCACATACAGTGTGTGCTTGTTAGAATAAAGTCACATGTCTAAAACCTATTTCACCTTTAGTATGATTTACTTTAGAGTGCAACAGGCATTTACTGCGCACGGAGAATTATATTTGGATTAAGTTGCCTGGGGATGTAAGCTTCTTAGACCCCTGACTGCGAGGAAATCCATGTCAGTTGTCAGTCAAGAAAACGAAAACACAGATGTTGAATCTATGATCTCATAGACTGTGATGGGGCTGTTTCAATAATTTATCATAATGGGACCTTTTTGTTTTGGTTTTTTACAAAAACCTGCAGAGTTTTAACTGCTTTGGCATGCACTGGAAAGCACTTGTTTTTGCAGATCATTTGTCATTGTGCACACATAAATACATCATTGTTTCTTTTTATTTGTCTAACTTTTTTCCTACATTTATTGCAACAAAATAAGCAAATTTTAGGGTCTCTATTTGCAGCTTTTTTTGTGTCATTCCTGCAGAAGACTGAATGTGATTGAACTAATTGAGGAAAGGCAAATGTGAAACTATTTTCTCTTGCTGAGTTAACAAAACTGACTTGCAGCACAGGAAATGTCAATAATTAAACACTGGCACGGCAAAACCTTCTTAGTTCACAGCTTGCATCTTTGCTCCATTTGATCTTCAAGGGCAGTACAGTCTGGCATCGTCAGTCTTTAATATGGGTTCAGAGTGGATTCTGGGAACTGAATCTTATCCTCTAAAGTCTTTGCATCTCCTCAGCACATGCAGGTTGAGCTTGGCAGTAGGCTGAGATCTGCCTTTGGTGACAACCCCTCTGAAGGTGCCCCCGCATTGAACCTGTTTCTACTGCTGTGCTGAGACATGACAAAGTTTTACAAACACAACTACAAAAAGTCTGTACTTTTTTTCTCGTGTACACACTCTCCCACACATGCATTCACATAAACATCTATTTCAAAACTGTTACTATCAAGCAAATGTTAATAACCAGTTAAGGTGGAAATGTGAATTACTATCAGTGGTGAACATCAGTATCTAAGCTGTCATAGAGCATAAAAATGTTTTTTTCATGGGTGTAAACAGCACAGATGGTGACTCATGTCTTGTATTCAAGTTGCACAAAAACAAAAACTTGTGACTTGATTCAGTCTTGAGGTTTGGGACTTGAGTCTTATGAACGATGTATTCAGTTGTGCCTCTATGTGTACTGAGGCTGTTAGGGATTGAATTACAGACATAGCATAGCATTGTGTACCATAGAATACCAAACCATACCATACAACTGCATAACATTTTACATGTTTCCTCTGAGGGAGTCCTCTGCCTCGGGAGCGGTGGTCAGCTGTGGTTGCCTGGTTCTCCAGGTGGTTCCAGGTGGAGGTGGGGTCTCAGCCCTGCCTCCTCTGGTTCTCCAGGTGGTTCCAGGTGGAGATGGGGTCTCAGCCCTGCCTCCTCTGGTTCTCCAGGTGGTTCCAGGTGGAGATGGGGTCTCAGCCCTGCCTCCTCTGGTTCTCCAGGTGGTTCCAGGTGGAGATGGGGTCTCAGCCCTGCCTCCTCCGGTTCTCCAGGTGGTTCCAGGTGGAGGTGGGGTCTCAGCCCTGCCTCCTCTGGTCGCCCCGTGTCGGTGCGTTGGCTGCTGCTGTTGACCTGCTGCTGCCGGTGCAGAGGGCTCCTCTGATGGCGTTTCCTTAGAACCTGCTCATCTGTACTCAGCCCAATGTCCTTTGTGTGTTTGTGTACATGTGTGTATGCGTATGTGTGCTTTTTATGGGGGAGGGATGGGAATGTGGTTTATGTGGGGTCATTTTAACTTGTTAAGCACCTTGAGTTACAGTTTTTTCTGTATGAAAGGCGCTTTATAAATAAAGATTATTATTATTATTATTATAACATAGCATACAATAGCATAGCATAGCGTAGCATACCAGCTTTATACTTTAACACCAACAAAACAAACTGTTGTACACAGACTAAAATAAATCAAAAGTTACAAAATGCAATGAAAGCCTAACTGTAAAATCAATAGGTCATAAAATAAAACCGCCCTGTATTAAACACAATAAGATAATTATACAATCATTTAGAAAAAAATAAATTGGAATTCAATTAAAAGAATTCAAACTTATTGGAGCAGGGGGCAGGATTTGTAAAAAAAATAATCATGCATGTTCAGATTTTTAAGTTAATGGTGATGAAGTGTTTTAAACCAAAAAGAATGAGGACACCCAAGGATCATTCCATTTTCTTGACCAGGCTGTGAGCTGTACAATGCGCTATAGTTTGGGCTCAAACTTCCAGCGCTGTCCTATGGATGTGATGTGACATGGCACTGCTTGCGCAATTTTGACTGCTTCAAAACTGGAAGAAAATGTATGTGATAGGTGGCAGTAATGCACCTAATGTTGCATGCCAACCGCCATAAAAATCAAAGAAGGATAATAGTTGTTACTTACTTTGTCGCTCTACATGTTGCTTTATTTCATAATACCGGTATATGGGCAGCGAACTTTAGTGAGGAGTTTGTGCGTGTTCCCATACCGTTTGGCGCGCCGCTCGTGAATCTCGTTTCTTGATCCTACTCTGCTCCTTTAAAGGCACACTACGCCCCAAACCCCCCCCCCCCCCCCCCCCCCCCCCCCCCCCCCCCCCCCCC
>SSNR01000216.1:368795-382391 GCA_006937965.1 Callopanchax toddi
CCCCCCCCCCCCCCCCCCCATCCCCCAGCCCCCATCGGCGGGCATTGTTAACTTTAGCTTATGAAAGTCAGTAGCTACGTGTTCGGTAAATAACAAAGAAGCACACGCATTTAGCTTCACATACCTTTTATGTTTATACGCCAAGAATTAAGAGTAGCTCCGCTGGCAAGAAGAATGTTTGAAGACGTACTGTTGTACAGTGAGTTTCGTGAGATCTCAGGCTACGTTTGGACCAGCGCGCACCGGAAGTCCCGCCTCGCGAGTGAATACGGGATTTCGTTTGTCTCGCGGGAGTTTGCAACCCGCCCTTGTAAACAGTAATGGCGGTTTCCAGCGAGAAGGTATGGTCAGTTAAGTACTCCTTTGTTAAAAGTTTTTACAGTATCTTAAAGTACACCTTAAATAATACCGGAATATTAATAAATGTAGGCTAATGATAAAGAATATAACACTATATATGAAATGTTCTATCTTACCTGGCCTGTTCTTTAGTGAAATGACTGACATGAATTCTTCAAAAGACTGCACAAGGAGGAAAACGTCTGCTCAGATGGCTGCAAGCACAAAAACTCTTAGCCAGGAAAAAACGATGTCCAGTGTGCAAGTCCAGGATGAAAAAAAAAAGAATACAACAAAGATATCAATGGTGAGTAAAATTCATCATTCAGACTATCATATTGGTGTAAAAAAAAAAAAAAATTTTTTAAATTATTTTTATAACTAAAGTTAAAATAAATATGTTTTACATCTGTTAAGAAACAGGGGCATTTTCAAAAATTAGATTTAAAAAATCTGCTATTTTATTTAATTATAATGGCCATAGGGAGCCTAAGTCTCCTCTTCCTGTCAGCTCATGAGTTCCCTGAACAAAAATGTATGAATTTCCCCTCAGGGATGAATAAAGTATTTTATCTATCTATCTATCTATCTATCTAGCTGATACAATTTGTATCCATGGACAATTTTTACTTACAGTTTTTGTGTTTAACTGGTAGGTGGGCTTCAACTAATCACTCTCTTGTAAACTAATGCACGAACGGTTGCTGTCATTTTGTTTATATTTCAGTATGGACATGGGAGACGTGGACTCACCTGGAGAAGACGTTCCTGGGTTTTTGGACTTTTGGAAGTGAAAAATTCCAGAAGGCGACCAGTATTAAAACTTGTGAAAAATCACTCCAGGAGGAGATTGCTTCCAATATTAAGAAAGTATGTCAAACATGGAAGTTCAGTGATCAGTGTCTGCTGGCGTGCATACAATGGTTTGTCACATGATGGGTATATTCATTATCAGGTAAATCACCAAAGACATTTTGTTCATCCTGGCAGTGGTGCTCATACACAGCACATTGAACGAGCATGGCGAAATTACAAAGAGGACATCTACCGATACAGAGGAAATCTGACAGAGAAGGCCTTGGAGATGAACCTAAGGTTCATAGACTGGAACCACTGGCTTGTAAAAAAGAATAGATCAGGCATTCTTGGGCGCTTCTTTAAAGACATGAGGGCATGCTATTAAGTGTATAATTTAATTAAAATAAGATAATTTATGAATGTTTGACAGAACAGTTAATTCCATTGTTTCTTCTGATTCTTAGCTGGATTTACATGTTAGCTTTCTAACATGATTTGATGTAGTAGTTGCCACACTGGTAGATGAATTTCTGTCTAATGAGCTTTCCTACAAGTTTGTTGGAGTTTTTTTTGTGAATGATGTGACCTTAATGGTGTAAGTATCTATTTTGCATCTTAACAAAGTAATCCAATGTTAGTTATATAGAAATAACTGATTAAAAACTCAGAAACAAGACTGGCTTTCTTTTACAGTACAGTTTCACCTTACTTACTTAATAATGTGTTATGTTTTACTAGGTAATAGTAAGGTATTTTCCTGGTTCTATGTTAAAATAATAACTATACACATTAACTTGTGTTAAATGGTAATAACTGTAAAAACTCAGAAACAAGACTGGCTTTCTTTTACAGTACAGTTTCCTGTTAATTATTTGGTAATGTGTTGTTTTTTTACTTGGTAATAATGCTGTATTTTACTGGTACAAATTTATGACCAGGTTAAAAAAATGAATCAGAGTTACATGGTAATAACTGTTTAAAAACTCAGAAACAAGACTTGCTTTCTTTTACAGTACAGTTTCACCTTACTTAGGTAATAATGTGTTGTGTTTTACTTGGTAATAGTAAGGTATTTTACTGGTAATAGTTTCTGAACAGGTTAAATGCAAACTATACAATTTAACTTGATTTACATGGTAATAACTGTTTAAAAACTCAGAAACAAGACTGGCTTTCTTTTACAGTACAGTTTCCCTGTACTTACTTGGTAATGAGTGGCTTTTTACTTAGTAATAAAGCAGTATTTCCCTGGGTAAAATTTATGAAGAGGTTAAATACTAACTATACAATTAAACGTGAGTTACATGGTAATAACAGTTTAAAATCTCCCAAACTAGACTGGCTTTCTTTTACAGTACAGTTTCCATGTTCTTACTGGGTAATTAGTGATGGTTTACTTTGTAATAATGAAGTATTTACTGCATCTAGTTTATGAACAGTTTATTTATTTATTTATTTTTTTTAACCCCGTGTCCTGTCTGGCTGTGGAGCAAACAGAATAATGTCTGAGTGCCAAAAACAAGCCCAACAGTGTTGCTGTTTCAGGTGAGAGGTTACAGCCACTGCTATAAAACTCCTCCTGATTTTTGTTTAAATATAACCCCCAAAATCTTTATTAGAATATTTTTATGGTTGATTGGACACGGAGCCTGAAAGTGAAGGGAAGGGTACAGAAAGAGTGATGGGGGAGAAAGTAAACAGAAAAAGAAGAGAACAAGAGACGTGAAGAATCCACTTCTAGACCTGTAAATAAAGCACAAACAAACAAAACAGGGAGAAAAGATACAACAGCAACAAACAGCATATGAATACACAACAGTTGTGATATTCTTCAAATGTATACTTATACACCAGTTCAAGAGGGTTCAGTGTCAACCACAGCCCCAGTCAATGTGTCTGAAAACACCTGAGTCCGTCTTTATGTGAACACCTTGTGATCACCTGTGTGTGTATATATGCGCGCTTGTTTATGTAAGGTTTCTCTATTGAAACATTCAATAATAAGTTCGAGGAGCCACAGACCCGTCCCCAAGGCCCACGGAGGACGCGGAGGAGGTCCAGGCCCCAGACGTCCAGAGGTCACCC
The DNA here is from genome assembly GCA_006937965.1 of Callopanchax toddi. NCBI lineage: Eukaryota > Metazoa > Chordata > Actinopteri > Cyprinodontiformes > Nothobranchiidae > Callopanchax > Callopanchax toddi. The sequence continues at coordinate 372,018 of SSNR01000216.1, forward strand.
AGGGCACGGACACCCCAGGGAGACCGCCATCAGGGCAGTCGCTAAACTCTCCCCCAGAGGGCGCAGAGGCTCACCCCACGTGGGCCCCCCGGCAGTCGCCGCGCTAGAGCCCCTGGGGGGTCGCGGCTAGGAGCTCACAGGCACCGCCTGCAGCCGGCCATCCAGGGTAGATCTAGCCGGAACCAGAGACCCGAGACCCAGGAGCGAACCAGCCCCAGCAGAGGCCCGACCACCCCCGGGGGCCCAGATCCCACCAGGCCGCCACAGGAAGAAGAGCAGGCAGATGCCCCCAGCACCCAGACCCAGACCCCGAGACACCCCAGCACGCCACTGGAGAAAGGCACCACCAATGCCGAGGCGCAGCCAGGGAGGATAGTCTCTGCCGAGGAGGGTCTAGCATGTCACAGAAAGAGAGGGGGGGGGGGACGAAACCTGACAGAAAAACAGTCACACACATACACAATCACTCTCCCTCCCTCATGCGTGCACACACACATTCCTGCAAACATACCAAGACACACAATAGACGCTATACACCCACTCTCGCTCCCCATGCACACTCTATGTTCAGGACCAGGGACCAGCGCCCTAAGGGTGAAGCCGGCCCTGAGATCCAGAAGATGGTCCCTCCCTTACTGAAGTGGGGATAAGCAGACCACCGCGCACCCCGCCGCAGCCGAGCAGCCCCCCACCGCAGACCCCGACCAGACAGCCCGCTCCACTCCAGGCCTCAGGCAGCAAGCAGAGAACAGTGGTGTGTGAAGACCCCAAGTCTCCCCCCTCCTGCTCCAATGTGGTGTTGATGCGTGTTGTAGTAAGATGCTTTTAAAAAGAGTGGGGGGCGGCCCGCCATCCCCCGCCCTGGATCCTAAGTGTCTAAATGCGTGGAGATGGGTAATGATACCGGAGGAGAGGTTAGCCGGCTAGACCTCCCTCCCCCCCCGGTATTACTGGGTGTAATTTCTCCAAAGACCCTAGATGCATAATGTAAGAATGTTTGGGGTGGAAGTGTTTAAATTGTGCAATAAAATTGGGCCACAGGACTGCAGAGATGGTGTTCCACACCCATGACGTACCCGTGACTCAAAGCCCTGTGTGTGTGGTGACGTGACGGAGCAGAGGGAGGGAAAAATCCGGTTTATGAACAGTTTAAATACAAAGGTAATACAACATAACATGAGTTACATGGTAATAACTGCCTAATTACTGTTTAATAAGTCAAAGCTTTAACTTTCCCTTTGACTAAATGTATTAACAGTACCAATTATTACCTGGTAAAATATGACGGTTTAATGTTTAAACTTCTGGTAAATAGTAGGTAATGTAGGAATTATTAAATAGTAATTAAATTGCAATTACCTACTAACTAGTTGTAATTACTGGTACACAGCAACACTAAATGAAAATATGCACTGTAAATAGTGCCTAATTTAGGCATTGTTAAGCAGTAATTATATTTCAATTACCTTGTTAATAGATTTTAATTACATAGTAATTACTTTTGTACTAAAATTTATTACATAGTAATACACATTAAAAGCAAATATGTGGCAATTTTACTGTGTAATATGTTGGTAATTAGTGCTTAATTAAGACACTGTTAGGCAGTAATTTGATTGGAATTACCATGTAAATAGTTTTTAATTACAGAGTAATTACATTTTAATTTCAGCTTTATTACATACTAATACACTAATATTACTATGTAATTACCATGTAATTACATAGTAATTAGGGGACTGTAAAAGAAAGCGTTACCAGTTAATGTCTCAAATTGTATCAAAAACCTCTGCTCATGTTATTGGACTCATGCTAAAAATACTACAGCAATTAGTTTGATAAGTTATCAAACAAAATTGTTTAAAAATAATCAATAACTTGTCTCCTCAGACATCACTGACAAACTCATATAATGCACCTCAACAAAATACATTTTAGGAAATAATGTCAAAAACTCCAGAAAGATCCACAGTTGCAAAGATTTGAAAAAAACAACAACAAACAAAACAAAAACAGAGATATGTCCCTGCTTTAAGATACTGTATACATGGTTGATTCGTGGAGGGACAAGAGTAAGGTGGATGAGGGATACAGTGTGTTCTGTGCCTTTTCTCTGCTTCCCTGGTTTTTTTGCTTTTAGTCTCTTAATCCCCTGGAAATGTGACTGCAACTCCCTGGGCAAGCTAACAACACATCAATAATACATCCAGTCCAGCTGCATCCACTAAACTCTCCACACACAGACTAGATCTCATACACAGCATGCATCTTCTGTGACCCTATTAAACACGCACACACTCATGCACCTTTTCCATTCTTCCTACAACTATAGCTGGACGCCTCGCTGTCACTGCCATAAAAGACCTACATTATTTATTTATGCCATAGCCAAAATATAAGTAGAAATCATGCAGAAAAGCAGTGACACCTGAGACGTATTTGTAAAAGGCTTCTGTATCATTCAGGAGCAGGCTGCCTGCTTCCTCTGAATAGAACGTAACAAGTGTTGTTTGGGCTTCAGTGGTGGCATAAAGTGCTACTTTGTTTACACTTGTGCTGCATATTCAAGACTATGGTTTTCAAGATTTCACTAAGTGCACCTCAGGCTAAGTGTGAACTGTGGAAAGCTCCAACTTGACATCAAAGATTTATCAGTTTCGGAACACTTTCTTTGTGAACTTAAACGAAAATGCTGATTATTTTGGCAGGCGGTTCAGAGAGATGCATCCAAAGCCAGGGAGCTAAAATTAGAAAAGTTGCATCTTCATTAATGGCACTTGAACCTTTTCAAGGGTACGAAGTTGCAAAATATGCTGCGTCCTGCATGTGCTTTTAAACTAGACCCACGTTTTTAAAGCCTGCTTTGTGAGGTTTCTGTATACAACAGGAGCTTGTCATTTCCCTCCCTAAAATATGCATTTATGGCCGTTATATGACAGCAAGCAAAGCGGTGAATGCAAAACAATCTATTTGTTATTCAACTCTGCCAGGAGGCCAGTAAAAATTAAAACTGCACTCACAGGAGCGATGTGGAAACCATCCAGAATAACTATCTAATTAATTTCAGCGCATACGGTGAGTTCATCTTTTTTCTGTTTCTGAAGGTTTATAATCTTCGGAGACTTTAGTCAAGGCCAAAGTGGAAATGGCTCATTTTACTCGCATACATAAATGAAACCCAATCCTGCCAGTCCCCATCTGGCCTGATCCTGTATTTGCAACTGAGACCAAGGTTGAAAATGAAAGAAAAAAGACATTAGTTTGAGGATAAAAAAAAGTCACACAGCCACAAACGGCATTGTAATACATGAAAACAAAAGGAAACAAAACAACCAATCAAAATGATCAAAAACGAGGGGAAGAATTATGTTAGATATCATGTTTACTTGTAAAAAATAAAACACAACATGGGACAACATCTAAAATACATAACATGAAATCATGGATCCACCCTGCCTGGTGGTGTAATGGTGTGAATATTTTCTTACCCATATTTGGGTCCCTTAGTACCAACTATATGGAGTATGTTTTAAACTCCACAGCCTACCTGAGTGTTGTTTCTGACCATGTCTATGACAGTAATCCAGTCCCCCAGGCCTGGTATCCAGCAGGTTTTAGGTGTTTCCTTGCTGGGTGTTGAAGTAGGGAAACACCTAAATCCTGCTGGATTTCAGCCCTCGAGGTTTGGAGTTGGTCACTGACGATGAGTTCACTGGACTCCAACAACCTCCTCAGTTACCAGATCTCAATCCAGACCAGAACCTTTTGCACAAGAGATTCACATCATGATATGCAGCCAGTATGATGCTATCATGTCAATGTGGACCAGAGAGGAACATTTCAATGATTCAAACTGCAACATTTTAAATTTTCCCTTACCCTACAAATAAAACTGCATGCATTGCAGGACAAGTGTGTTATAACCTCCTTATGTTTGATAAAAATATGTTTTAAACATATGTTCCATAATAATCAGCTTGTATATGAGAGATGAATTCAATAAGTAAGTAAGTATCTTGGTGTCTGGTGGCAGTAGTCATGCTGAAAGGCTGTGTGTCTTTTGACAGGAGAAGCATGTGGTTTGTTGCTGATAGAGACCAATCTGTCATGACTCCTTGGTAAATATTCTTGATAGCAACATAATAGATGGAAAACTAGTGTGTCCACCTCTGTGTCACGTTTTCATCACTGCCACCTTGAGCCAGTAAACATCCACAACTGCTGCAGAATCCTTTGACCAGCACATGAATTGGACACTGCACTGAAGACAAAAGCTGAGTGTTATTATCCATATTTCTCTTAAACTAGTGCCTCTATAAATCAACCCCAAATAAGCTGAGGCAGATCAGCTTGATTAACTTAAAAACAGTTGATATGTTAAGGGTCAAGTTCTAATTTCTAAATGTACATGTTGTGTAATCTGCCACCTCTAATCAACACAACTACTCTGTCTAGCAACATGTGTAAAAGGACAGTTCTGTTCAGCAGTCCAATTCCTCTCAGCTCCCCTATACCAGTTCTTTAGTATTTATTTTTTCTTTTTTCCCTGCCTTTCAGGCCTCATTTTCCTCAGATAACAATTGAAAAGAGATTGCTTTTTGGTGCTACACTAATTGGGAAGACATGGTTCATCAACACCTAGGCAGAGGCAGCCATGGCTCTTTGGTCAAAGAGGTAATAGGGCTGAGAACAAAGGAGAGGGACCTTTACTAATTTTCTGGGCTTATTGCTTCTTCAGAGGGGCCTGTAGGATTTACTGGTCCCTGACCTTTTCTTTTCAAACAAACCAAACATGCATGCTGTAATCTATAGCTATAGCACATACAGGAATGCTTATGAAGCTATTGCTGATTCATATTACCTATGTTTGTCATATTTAGACCAGATCCTGGAGCCAACACAACTGAGGACACAGTTAAGGTAAGTGAAAATGTATTTTTATTAAAAGATTGTGCTGTATCTTGATGGGTTCCGGTGCTGGTCAGGATCTTAAAGAGAGGAGAGGCTGGTGAACGAGAGCAGAGTAGATGATCTTGCGATGATAATAACAGTATGAGAGGCTTACTGTGTCCGTGAGGTAATGGAGCTTGGAAGAGTACTGGAGCAGGTTTGAGGACTGGCTGGAGGGAGGCTGGTGAGGAAGTGATTGTTGCTCCAGGTAGACTGAGGACTGGGTGGATGGATCCGGAGGAGCGAGGAGTGAGGACGGCGTCGTGGAGAAGAACACAGAAGTCGTGGAACGGGCTGACGCCGTCCCGTTGTAGCTCCGCTCCTTTTAAGCTCCTCCGGTGATGAGATGATGAGGTGCAGCTGGAGATGATTTGTGGTGAGAGCAGCAGAAGGTGATGAACGGTGGAGGAGGGGAGTGAGAACCTGACAGTACCCCCCCCCTCAAGGGACGCCCCCAGGCGGACCCGCCGAAGTAGAGGGCAAGGACAGCTCGAAATCCCAGATGAGAGTGGGGTCCAAGATGAAAGAGCGCGGGACCCAGGAACGCTCCTCAGGGCCGTAACCCTCCCAGTCTACCAGATACTGGTATCCGCGGCCACGGGGCCGAGAGGCGAGGATACGACGGACCGTGTAAGCAGGATGACCGTCGATGTCCCGGGCCGGAGGCGGAGGCTCAACCGGGGGGCAGAGCGGACTGGAGCGAACCGGCTTGATGCGGGACACATGGAAGAGCGGATGCACCCGAAGGTGAGAAGGGAGCTTGAGGCACACAGCCGAAGGACTCAGAACGGTCTCCACCTCGAACGGACCCAGGAACCGGGGAGAAAGCTTCCGGGACTCAGTCCTGAGAGGAAAGTCCTTGGAGGAGAGCCAAACCTTCTGACCGGAGACGTAGGTGGGAGCCGGGAGACGTCTCCTGTCCGCCAGTCTCTTGTTCTGGGCAGCGGTGCGCTGGAGCGCAGCCTGGGTCTGATCCCAGACCCGGCGACATCTGGCCAAATGAGAGCGGACAGAGGGGATGACCGCATCAGGGAAGGAGGATGGAAGAAGAGAAGGCTGGAAACCCAGAGAGGCCTCGAATGGAGAGAGACCCATGGCAGCCGACACATGGGAGTTGTGAGCATACTCAACCCAGACGAGATGCTGGCTCCAGGTGGTGGGGTTGGCGGAGCAAAGGCAACGCAGCATGTTCTCCATTTCCTGGTTGAGTCGCTCACATTGTCCATTGGTTTGTGGATGGTAACCAGACGTTAGCTGAGACTTAGCACCCAGGGATGCGCAGAACTGCTTCCAGACCTGGGCGATGAACTGGGGCCCTCGATCTGAGAGTATCTCCGTGGGGATTCCATGAAGACGGAAGACGTGGTTGACGAGCAGGCGAGCAGTGACCGCAGCCGAGGGCAATCTGGACAAAGCAATGAGGTGACAGGCCTTGGAAAATCGGTCGATGATCGTTAGTATGACTGACCTATTGTTAGACGTGGGTAGACCGGTGACGAAGTCAAGTGCAATGTGGGACCAAGGTCGACTGGGAACGGAGAGAGGTTGAAGAAGACCAGAAGGCGGATGATGAGAGGATTTGGCCTTGGCACAGGTTGTGCAGGCGAGGACATAATCTGCCACATCCTTGTTCAGGGAAGGCCACCAAAAGTATCTGCGAAGGAGACCGACCGTCTGACTCACCCCTGGATGACATGAAGGACGGGAGGAGTGTCCCCATTGGAGGACGGAGGATCGAACAGAGACGGGCACAAACAGACGGCCAGGGGGGCCTCCTCCTGGATCAGGGTCCTGTTGAAGGGCGGTTCTCACCCGAGCCTCCAGGTCCCAGGTTAAGGCTCCCAGGACGCAGGTACTGGGTAGTATGGGCTCCGGTTCAGGGAAGGAATCGTCTGGAGAATATTGGCGAGAGAGAGCATCAGGTTTGATATTGCGAGTACCTGGTCTGTAGGAGATGGTGAAGTTGAAACGGGAAAAGAAGAGAGACCAGCGTGACTGACGGGAGTTGAGCCGTTTGGCTTCTTTCAGATATTGCAGATTCTTGTGATCAGTCCAGATTATGATGGGATGTTCTGCCCCCTCCAGCCAGTGTCTCCATTCCTCCAAAGCCAGCTTGATGGCTAGCAGTTCTCTGTCGCCCACATCGTAGTTTCTTTCTGATGGGGAAAAACGCTTAGAAAAGTAAGCACATGGGTGTTGCTTACTGTCGATGGAAGATCGTTGTGATAAGACAGCTCCGGCTCCGCTATCTGATGCATCCACCTCCATGATGAATTGAGAGGATGGGTCTGGATAGGTGAGAATGGGGGCTGAGGAGAAACGTTCTTTAAGCAGTGTGAAAGCTTTTTCTGCTTCGGAGTCCCAAACGAACGTCTTCTTGGTAGAAGTAAGTGCAGTAAGAGGTGAAGCAATGATACTGTAGTTTCTAATGAAACGTCTATAGTAATTGGCGAAGCCAAGGAAACTTTGTAGCTGTTTCCTGTTCTCGGGCCTGGGCCACTCCTTGACAGCCCTAACCTTTTCAGGGCTAGTCTCAACTGTTCCCCCGCTGAAAACGTGACCTAGGAAACTCACAGTGGTGAGATGGAACTCACATTTCTCTGCTTTGACAAAGAGACGGTTCTCGAGAAGGCGTTGTAATACCAAGGCGACGTGAAGCCGGTGTTCCTGGAGAGTGGGAGAATAAATGAGAATATCGTCCAGGTAGGCAAACACAAACACATTCAGGTAGTCTCGGAGAATGTCATTAACAAGATGTTGGAAAACAGCAGGGGCATTGGTTAACCCAAAAGGCATAACTAGGTACTCAAAATGACCAATGGGGTTTTGAATGCTGTCTTCCACTCATCTCCTTCACGGATACGCACCAGATGGTAGGCGTTGCGGAGGTCGAGTTTGGTGAAGTAGTGGGATCCTAAAACCGGTTCAAAGGCAGATGTAAGCAAAGGTAGAGAGTATTTGTTTTTAACGGTGATGTTATTGAGGCCACGATAGTCGATGCAGGGTCGGAGAGAGCCATCCTTCTTCGACACAAAGAAAAATCCTGCACCGACCGGAGATGTAGAAGGTCGAATGATGCCTGCTTGCAGGGACTCAGTTATATAAGTCTCCATAGAAATACGTTCGGGTTTGGAGAGGTTATATAAACGGCCTGAGGGAAGCGGAGCTCCAGGGAGCAGATCAATGGCACAGTCATATGGTCTGTGTGGTGGAAGGGATGAGGCGAGATCTTTACTAAAAACTTGAGAAAGGCTATGATACTCAGGAGGAACATGTTCGAGATCAGGAGGAGTACTATTGATGGACTTAGGTGGTCCAGTACTGGGAACTGCGGAACGAAGACACAAAGCTGAGCAGTGGGGACTCCAGGCCTCGATGCGGGACTCAGCCCAGTTGATTTGAGGATTGTGGAGTTTTAACCAGGGGTAACCTAGAACCACAGGAGAACTGTTAGTGGGAAAAACCAAAAACTCCAGCTCTTCTTGATGGTTACCAGAAGCGGTGAAGAAAAGTGGACTGGTTTTATGAGTGATGCTGACTAGAGGATGCCCATCTAGAGCTGAGACGGCTATCGGAGGTTCCAGGGGTTGAACAGGGATTTGTAACTGATTAACAATGGAAGGGTTTATGAGGTTTTGTTCGGCTCCGGAGTCGATGAGGGCTGGAACAGAAAGAAGAGTCTGATTATGTTGGATTTGTATAACCAGAGTGAGACGGGGTTTATTATGTCCAGAGCATCCGCCCACCAATAACCCCGGACCTATTGGTGGGGACTGTCTTTTGGGCGAACGGGACAGGAAGTGATGTAGTGTGAGGGGGATCCACAATAAAGGCAACAACCAGTAGCGCGTCTACGGTCTCTCTCTGCTTGAGAGAGACGGGCCCGGCCCAATTGCATGGGTTCGGGTTGTTCTGATCCATGATGATTTCCAGGGGTCTGGTCAGGAGCAGGCATAATTGCTAGGAGGTGGGTTTTGGAGGAGCTAGCTGAAAAGTTGCTGGATCCGACAACAGGACGTTGGTTGCGTTCTGTGTTCCTCTCACGCATCCGGGCATCAATGCGACTGGCTAAACTAATGAGAGCTTCTAGAGTCTCAGGAGGATCTCTACAGGCGATCTCATCCTTGAGACGCTCATTTATCGAAGTCCAAAAAACTCCCTTTAGTGCTACCGTGTCCCAACCTGATTCAGCAGCGATGGTGCGGAACTCCACTAGAAACTCAGCCATGGGACGGGTTCCTTGTTTTAGGGACACGAGACGTCTGGCAGCAGCATCTGGATCAAGCCCTCCAGAAAATGTCTGTTTGAACAAACTCAAAAAAGTATCAAAAGGAATCAGATGTATATTTTCGGGTGTAATTACGGATTGTGCCCACTGGAGGGCGGTGCCATGAAGGAGACCAGTAATGAAGGAGACCTTACGTTCGTCCGTATTGTATTTCCGGGGTGATTGTCGGAGAGCCAGGGTGCACTGGAGAAGAAAACCGCGGACCAATTTGACGTCACCGGAGAAGGTTGCCGGGGTAGGAATCTCTGCATCTGTTTGAGTCGCGGAGATGGTGGCGGAGGCAGAGGTTTGGGTCGGCTGTGACGTCTGTGGTGCAGTTTCCGGTATCGGAGCAACTGCGGATTGAGACGGAGGATTAATGGATGTTTTACTCACGAGGTCTTGAAGGAGTTGGAGCATGTTGTTGAAGGCCTGCGTTTGGGAGTGGAATTGCTGGGTCAACGCCTGGTTAAGCTCCTGTTGTTGGTGGACCAAACTTTGGATTAAGCCATCATGGAGGCCCAGGATGACACCCTGCTGGGAAACGGCGCCTCTCAGTTGCGCGGCAGGATCAGGATTTAGGTCAGCCCGTTCTGTCATATTTAGACCAGATCCTGGAGCCAACACAACTGAGGACACAGTTAAGGTAAGTGAAAATGTATTTTTATTAAAAGATTGTGCTGTATCTTGATGGGTTCCGGTGCTGGTCAGGATCTTAAAGAGAGGAGAGGCTGGTGAACGAGAGCAGAGTAGATGATCTTGCGATGATAATAACAGTATGAGAGGCTTACTGTGTCCGTGAGGTAATGGAGCTTGGAAGAGTACTGGAGCAGGTTTGAGGACTGGCTGGAGGGAGGCTGGTGAGGAAGTGATTGTTGCTCCAGGTAGACTGAGGACTGGGTGGATGGATCCGGAGGAGCGAGGAGTGAGGACGGCGTCGTGGAGAAGAACACAGAAGTCGTGGAACGGGCTGACGCCGTCCCGTTGTAGCTCCGCTCCTTTTAAGCTCCTCCGGTGATGAGATGATGAGGTGCAGCTGGAGATGATTTGTGGTGAGAGCAGCAGAAGGTGATGAACGGTGGAGGAGGGGAGTGAGAACCTGACAGTACCCCCCCCCTCAAGGGACGCCCCCAGGCGGACCCGCCGAAGTAGAGGGC
>SSNR01000216.1:396922-408783 GCA_006937965.1 Callopanchax toddi
AAATAAATCCATCTTTATCTGGGGAATGGGTAGGTTTTTAGTAGAAATGAGCTGTGAGTCCTCACTGAACGGCTGAGACGGCAGAGAAACACACGGAGCGTCCTGTACGACAGCGCCCCCTACTGGTACAGGTTTGGTCGATGCGCGTGCATGTTGAGAGAATGCAGAAATTTGAATTTCATTGGCTGAAAAATGTCGGCGGCAAGAAATAATGGAAAGAGGTCTCTAGGAGGAAGGAGGGTCTTCATCAGAATGACAGATGTTGTGGAACTCAACCCATAGATCATAGTTTAGACCTGAAATATCATTTAAAACATTTAGAAAACTTTGATACAGAGAAAAATGCTCCAGAGAGCCGCTTTAACACTGATTCTACCCATCATTTAATAAAATGTAAAATAAGTACTTTATTCAATAATTGCAGACATTTTATAGTAAAAAGATTTATCCCATTTCCTACTAAACAGGCATGTGAAAGTGGATGTATTGATTTGTCTATGAAGTCTAGTGAAATGACACAACTGAAGCAGTGCTGAAGGCTTTTGTGCTCCAGGTGAATTAATTTTTTAACTGCATTCCAAACAGCTAAAGGTTTAGTATAATATACAAATCTAAACTCACTTGCAGCATCTCCAAATCACACTTGCTGTTTGTCTCTGTCTGTGTAGAGATCCCGTTTAGTCAGCTGCACGGTGTGGGGTAACAGTATGAAAATACACTTTAGAGAGGATAACAGAAGCAGGGGGGAAAAGACTCATTCATTTGAGTGACATATCAAAACACTCCAAAAGCCTGATTTTTACATAAGTAGCTTTTTAAAGGCAGAGGTCTCCTCCAGCATTAATTTTTCCATTCTTTCTTTTTTTCGTCAGACTTTAAGTGCATGATAATGAGCAGCAATCAAGGATAGACACTCGTGTTTTGTTCGGTGATGACTTGGGGCAAGAAATGGGCACGATACACCTACATACTAAAAAAAATGTGACAATTCAAGTCATTTATAAGAAAAATAATATGCCAGCCTAGTAATGTGCTGAACAGCAGTTAGCAAATGGTCTAGCATTTATTTGACTTGAAGTAATCCAGTTGAAGGAGCACGTATTACCACCAGGGTGCTAATGCATGATTTAATCAAATTTGTACAGCCGGTGGTATAACCTGTAACTATAAAAACTGATGATCTGTGCTGCTAAAATAATTTATGTAGAAAGAAAATGATGACATGTTGATTCTGTTAAAATATTTTAACATTTTTGATATGAAACACCCCCAAATTATGTCTTTTTTGCAGAAGGGAGAACATCAGCTGTCTTCTTGTCTGACTTGTTGATTCAGAAGTGAGTTTAAGATTTGGGATTGGAAACCTGCCCCCCACTATTCTTACCAAAACATCCTCTTCTAATGGTGCAGAGAGGGGAATAGGTTTGACCCGCTCACAGTAGTTCTGTCACACGTACCTATTTGGATTCCGTGATCTGTGCACCTACTCCGAATCCTTCTGCACCTCCCTCTGATTTCTCATCATTTTCTTCTTTAGTCCATATTGCATCATCACATATGTAATGTATGCATTTCTGTTTTGCTAAATCATCCTGTGAACCTGCTCAAAGCTCTGATTTCTCTTCTCTGAGTTAAGGTACCTTAACATGGTGTCAAATGCACATGAGATGATGCTGATGTTTTGCAGTATAAGGTTTTTGTGGAAGCATTTTGTGAAACAAGACCTACACAAGACAATGTGAGCAATATTTGAGGAGACTTAAAGCGGCTCTCTGGAGCATTTTTCTCTGTATCAAAGTTTTCTAAATGTTTTAAATGATATTTCAGGTCTAAACTATGATCTATGGGTTGAGTTCCACAACATCTGTCATTCTGATGAAGACCCTCCTTCCTCCTAGAGACCCCTTTCCATTATTTCTTGCCGCCGACATTTTTCAGCCAATGAAATTCAAATTTCTGCATTCTCTCAACATGCACGTGCATCGACCAAACCTGTACCAGTAGGGGGCGCTGTCGTACAGGACGCTCCGTGTGTTTCTCTGCCGTCTCAGCCGTTCAGTGAGGACTCACGGCTCATTTCTACTAAAAACCTACCCATTCTCCAGCTAAAGATGGATTTATTTTTATTTTTAAACCTTTCACCTCACAGAATGGCAAGGCTTGACAGGATTATGCATTTATTTTGATCAGAAAGTTCATCCAGGGCCGAGTCAAGTTCAGCTTCAGAGTCCAGCAGCAGCTCTCTGCTAACAGAGCTAATATCAGAAGCAGCAGGGACTGAGAGGGCTCATCAGACCCTCGTAGTATTGTTGGAATAAGATTGTGAACTGTGAGTGATTAAACCCTACACATTGAGCTGTACAGTTCATGTCCGAAGTATATGCGCCGCGTGCACGCACGGACGCGCGTGTCGAGATGTTTTGAGGAGGAGCCTTTGGACGTTAGATTCAAAAACTGCTCTCCTGATGAAATCCTCCGGAGTGCTGCTTTAAGTGTGTACACTCATTTTTTTGCAAATGCATTTGCAGTAATGTGCAAACACCTCAAGCCTTCCATTGTTTGTTGCTATTTAGCTTCCAAGATGCAAGTGATTTTAGGCTGTAGTTCTGTATGTTTTTTAAATGAGTTGAATTTATTTGACAAAGGTTGCTATGTGGCTCATTTTCAGTTCAGTTTTTGTACTTTCTAATATGACTTAACTTTTAAGCCACCTAACACGAAAGCATTTGAAAAACCTTCATGAAATGCTGCAGACACGATTTCCTACAGGTTCCTCTAAATTTATTTATGCATCCTGGAATCGGTGTCTCGTTTGACATTTGATCATTGGGCAAAAGGCAGGTGACACTTTCTGTCCATAATAGTTTTATTTATGATGGATGTAAAAGAAATTGCTGTATGACAGACACAAAAATCACAATTTTGCACCAATTATAGGCAGTGTTGGGAGTAACGAGTTACAAAAGTAATTAATTACTGTAATGCATTGCTTTTTGCGGTAACGCAGTAATGTAAGGCATTACAGAAAAAAAATCGGTAATATTTTACTCGGTACAATGTCAGTAAAGCGCGCATTACAGTGCATGTTTAACCCGGACTGAAGTGGTGGGTTTCCAGAGGAGAAACATCACTCAGCGCCAAATGTTTCACTTCCTGTAGTCAGACAGAGCAGAGATGAGTCCGGTTCTGTCTAGGCCACGCAGCAAACTCATGCGTGGTTCCGAACTGTGTTGGAGGAGCGCGCACAAGTCGCGTGCGCTGCCCAAGTCCTGCGCGCTCACAGTAACCAAGACCCGCAGCGCGCCGCTCGGGAACTGAAGCGAAATGAGACGTTTCCTGATAAAGAGTCGCTCAAACAGACTAGATTATTAACATCAGAAGTTGGAGAGCTCGCTCTCTCGCGCACTGAGCAGAGGAAAGCGCGCGTCATGCAGCGTCTGCTGCAGGAGGAGGAGCAGACAGGTGGAGGAGATCGAAGCACACAGGTAGAGGTAGGTGACAAACTAATGATGAATAGGAACTCCCCATGTGCACAAGCTGCTTCAGGTATATATATATGTGTATGTGTAAATATACTGTATGTAAATATGATAGATTAATATACAGTTAGATGGATGGATGAATAATGATGGATGGATGGATGGATAATGATGGATGGATGGATGGATGGATGGATAATGATGGATGGATGGATGGATGGATAATGATGGATTGATGGATGGATGGATAATGATGGATGGATGGATAATGATGGATGGATGAATAATGATGGATGGATGGATGAATAATGATGGATGAATGGATAATGATGGATGGATGGATGAATAATGATGGATGGATGGATAATGATGGATGGATGGATGAATAATGATGGATGGATGGATAATGATGGATGGATGGATGAATAATGATGGATGGATGAATAATGATGGATGGATGGATAAAGATGGATGCATGGATGAATGATGATGGATGGATGGATGGATGATGATGGATGATGATGGATGGATGGATGGATGGATGGATAATGATGGATGGATGGATATTGATGGATGGATGAATAATGATGGATGGATGGATGGATAATGATGGATGGATGGATGGATGAATAATGATGGATGGATGGATAAAGATGGATGCATGGATGAATGATGATGGATGGATGGATGGATGATGATGGATGATGGATGATGATGGATGGATGGATAATGATGGATGGATGGATAATGATGGATGGATGGATATTGATGGATGGATGATAAATGATGGATGAATAAATGATTGATGGATGATAAATGATGGATGAATAAATGATTGATGGATGATAAATGATGGATGAATAAATGATTGATGGATGATAAATGATGGATGGATAAATGATTGATGGATGATAAATGATGGATGGATAAATGGGTTAATATACAGATGGATGATATCTCTCCATGTATCCATCACATGACCTTCCACTGGATGTAGAATGAGCTCATTAGATGTCAAATCCACATTTACCGTTATTTTGATGAGAGTAACTAAAAGTAATGCAAAAGTAGTGTAATGCCTTACATTTAAAAAACAGTAATATTGTAATGTAAGGGATTACTTTAAAATGACAGTAACAAGTAATAAATAATGCATTGCAGTTTTGAAGTAACTTGCCCGACACTGATTATAGGTGCTTTTAGGCAAAGACTAGGCTCAACTTAATATGGTGAGTTGCATGTCCAAAATTTCTGAAAACTGATCACGTTAAGGATAAAAGACCACATGGCATGACTGCCTAAATATCAGATGTCCTTAAGCTAAAACATATTCCAGATTAAACAAATACTTAGAACAACACCTGATACGTTCACCAAATAGTTGATTTGTTGTGTTTCAAATGCAAAGAAATAAGGGATCGATTAGGACTTTTGCACAGTGGTGTACATAATGAGAAGTGCCAAGCCTGCAGAAGCTCGACAGAGGAGTGTGTTGTGTGCCGTGGCTTGCCTCCAGTCAGAAGGATAAAAGCAAGATAGTGAAAGCATAAAACTAATCCAGCCATGCAGCAGAAGAACAGGAAACATATTATAGAAGCTCAATGCCACAACAGCAATCTACATCGTTTAACGCTCCGCGGAGCATCCAGACCACAGCAGTCCCTGCTCCTCAGCCAATTACTCAAACATTGTACAGGAGCAAATGAGGTCTTAAACTGTGCTGGAGCACCGTAATACATACAACAGATAGATTTTTGCATCTAGCAATGTAGACTGGTGCACCAAACCTTTAAAAATATAAACTTAATTTGGATATGTGTCACCATTTAGATGCTTTATGAATCTACAGTGACACCTTTAGTCGTCCATGTGTTTTGCCTGACACTGCAGTTTGACTAATGGGGCTTGACTCAAAATGCTCATTATAAAAGACCTACAAAAAATAACACTGTTTGGTCATTTACCTCAAAAATGGTAATGTATTAAAGGCATACGATGCAGTTTTGGCTTATTTTAGCACCCACTAGTGTTTGTTTTAAATCACTGTCGTAAAAATGTTAGCATCGTCTTTGCTCAGAAACACTTTGATCCAACAGTTGAAATGTCTCCTCAGCCTTCATTGCTTTCTACTGGAGCCTTTCATCACTCATCATCATTCAAAGAAATCAGCTGTGTTCAAGCAGGGAGAGGTAGAAAAAAATGCAGGAATCATGAGCTAAAAACACTCTGGTGCTAGCATATCGGCTAGTCACGTTGGGTTAGCCTAACCCTCGCGAGATACGTGACTTTGTGAGATTTCAGGGCACCGGACCGGAGAGTCAGAAGTTGTAAACGTGGTATTCTGCATACAAGCAGCAGATGGGGCTGAGTGAGTTTTTATTAAAGGGTCATATTAGCACATACGGGCTCAAGAAAAAGATTTAAAAATATGAAAAAGCTACGTAGTGTGCCTTTAAGGATAGCCTTGCTTTCTCTTCAAATTTCAAAATAACCATGTCATAATCTTTTAAATGTGATGCATTTCTCAGATACCCTTCTGTTGTCTGTTTAATGTATTGGAGAGGAAAAAAGCAACTTTGGATGGGAATTAAGAACATAACTTTTACACTGACTCCCAGATTCTGTTATCAAAGTGTTTCACATTAACTCCACATTAGCTCCTAATCAATAAATGATAGCAAATAGCAATTAGTTAGTGCTGATGAATGTTTAATGAGGGTATCAGTAAATAATCATTAAGGTAGAGTCATTCTTATGAGAAAATGAGAAAACAAAGGCAGTAATAAGATTTCATGACCAAACTGGTGTTTTTTTTTTTTCTTCATTTAAAAGGTTTCAGTTTATATTATTGGAGTGTTAGGACACAATATACTAGAAGTTTATTTCATATTTTGGCTCAGATGGGACTTAATCTTTAAACTTTACAGAAAGCTTCTGTGTACCACCACCAATGTAGGACTGTTCTTACTGTTCTCTGATATATTTGCTGTTTTCACAAGACCACAGTAGAAGTACTGAACTGCAGTGACTCATACGGAGGCTTTCTGTGTGACAGCCCAAGATATTTACCGTGAGTTTTTGGTCCTCTGCCGCTAAACGATAGACATGCATATAGCAATGTTTAGGGTAGAGAAATTTACATATAAATTGGGAAAAGGAGGTAAGTGAGAACGGTAAAAACAAAAAATGGAAGGGAGCCCTGACAGGACAAGGTTGTGCTGGAAGTGAAGTCGGCATTTGTAATCTCTAAGGGCAGAAATGTTTTGGTGGTTTAAATAATCCATAATGCAGCTCTTGGTCCCGCTCACAGGTCATTTTAGTTTCCTGTGGGAAAAGAAGAGAATTTATTACATGAATATAACGATTAAGAAGAAGATGGTTGCAATATCTTCAGCTAAAGCTTGAAATTACCATGTTTTTTTTTAACCAGTCATGAGTATGTTAATTAGTATTTGATCCACAGAATACATATTCTGTTTTATGTCATAGTTTGATTGATTTTATCAGCGATACTCATAAATTTACTTTTTGGTAATTTTACAAATGGAATTAAATCCAAATAAATGCCATATTTGAACATCTACATCTCATGAGTGAAGGAAGGAGGGCGATGGAGATCAGACTGGGGGAACGTCTGCAGTGATGCGGACGCTCAAACTGTCTGTTGTGGTGAAGAGGGAGCTGAGCCAGAATGCAAGTCTCTTCATTTACCAGTTCTAACCTATGATCATGATTACTGACCAAAAGAACAAGATTGTGAATACAAGCGACCAAAAAGATTTTCCTCTGCAGGGTGGCTCAGCCTTAGAGGTGGGATGAGGAGCTTGAACATCTGTGAGTAGAACCACTGCTCCTCCATGTTAGAGGACCCAGCTGAGGTAGTTCAGGCATCTGGTTAGAATATGTCCTGCTTAGACCTAGAGGAGGAGTTTTTCTGCCAGTAGGAGGTCCCCGGGCCGACCCAGGACAAGTTAGGGTTTATATCTCTAGACTGGCCTGAGAACAAATTAGTTTCTCCAGATGAGCTGGTGAAAGTTGCTGTGTAGAGGACAGTCTGGGCTTCCCTGCTCGGGATTCTGCCCCTGTGACCCCTAAGTGGAGGACAGTGATCGATGTGAAGGATATTTGTCTTTTTTGCAAAACCTTTGTTACAAAGACAAGCAGAACATTAAACACTGACAAACAGAATTAGATTTAAAGCAGGAATTAGCCAGTAGCTAATTAAAATGAATCATCCAGTTTCCTATGTAACATTTTGAAATTGACAAAAGTGACTTTTCCCCTGCTAGATGCCTAACTTAAAAACAGGAACTGAATTCACTGTAAAAGTCAACGTTGTGAATATATTACATGATTTAAAACACCATTTATTATGCATTATTTTTAATAATTAATTTATTCATGATGCTCATGCTGAGATGGATTTTGACCTCCTTCATTTCTAAAGAATTGTACATGTTTATATAAATGTTGTATTGTGGTAGTATTTTATAAACATGAGTATTTATTTATGATTGTTCTTATTTCACAGATTTTCAGATGAACTGATTGTAATTGCGCTCAGGATTGGTTGAAGGCATTCTGATTGTTTTGCCCACCCTTATGGGAGAACGTGATTAGCTAATCACCAATGGATGTGTGGATGGGGTGTGGTCTATATAACATATGTTGTCTAATGAAAACTCTTGAGAAAAGCCTAAGGGTCAAAACGCTGATGATGTCATAAATTTCTAAAAACATATGTGGAGCTGGAGACACTTTTTAGGTTTTCTATTGTCTCTCAGTCATCATCACTTTATAAGGTCTGTGATATGCTATCCTTTTTTTCCTCACAAGTTTTCTATCTATCTCATTTTTTGCCATTTTCTCAGATGAATACTGAGCTTTGGTTGCACTTCTGACATTCTGCTGGATAGATTCTTGCAATGCATTGTGGGTATGTTGATCAATCATCTGTAGGATCATTCCTGTGCAGAAATTATTTGAAACTGTGCAGTTGGGAAGGGGGAAAAAAGCCCTAAACAAATATGTGCAGTGTTTGCATATTTGGCGTTGTTTTAAATAGTTTTTACTCCTCGCCTCGCCTTCTTCCGCTTATCCGGGTCCGGGTCACAGGGGCAGCATTCCAAGTCGGGCAGCCCAGGCTACCTTCTCCCCGGCCAAGTCCACCAGCTCCTCAGCTGGGACGCCCAGGCGTTCCCAGGCCAAACTGAAGATGTATTTCCTCCAGCTTGTCCTGGGTCGACCTGGGGGCCTCCTGCTGGCAGGACATGCCCAGAACACCTCCCGAGGGAGGCGTCCAGGAGGCATCCTTACCAGATGCCCGAACCACCTTAACTGGCTCCTTTCGATATGGAGGAGCAGCGACTCTACTCCGAGTCTCTCCCGGATGTCCGAGCTTCTTACCCTATCCCTAAGGCTGAGCCCGGCCACCCTGCGGAGGAAACTCATTTCAGCCGCTTGTATCCGTGATCTCGTTCTTTCGGTCACTACCCAAAGTTCATGACCATAGGTGAGGATTGGGACGTAGATCGACCGGTAAATTGAGAACCTTGCCTTCTGGCTCAGCTCCCTCTTCACCACAACAGACCGGTTCAGCGTCCGCATCACTGCAGACGCTGCCCCAATCCGCCTGTCGATCTCCCGCTCCCTCCTTCCCTCACTCGTGAACAAGACCCCGAGATACTTGAACTCCTCCACTTGAGGCATTCTTACTGAGTTTTTACTCAGTTGTAATAAATTGCTGTATGTTGTCAAAGTGATAAAGACTTTTTTTTCTAATCTTTATCTTTATTTATTTGCACATCTGAGGCTGGATGCAGCTGAACTCTCATAAAGCTTCTTTTTTAAATCAAATCTTGCAGCCTCATGATGATTTTCTGTCTTTAAAACTCTCTGTAAAACAGATTCTTTAGTGTTTGATTCCACCTGCATCTGTGTCAGAATCTGCATCTTTAGCAAATATTTGCAATTGTAAAGGCAACCGTAGCCCATGTGGTCACAACTGTTCAACAAAGCGTCAATGCAGTTTGAGAGCAAAACAAATCAAAGGTTTCTCCTTATTAGCGGCATATTAACCAAGAATTGATTTTGCCTGATATAAAAGGTCAGGATAAATGACTTGTGAGTCGCTAGCAGAGCTATTTATTAGCCCACTATCTACAATCTAACAAATTACTGTTGCGGCGCATCTCAGAGGGCAGAACAAATAGGGAAGCAGGGAAGCTACTTCTGAAATGTCATTCCATAATGTCAAACCATGGATTATATGTCATAGTCTCAAAAATATCTTGCTTTCCCGGTACTGCTTCGCTATTGTCTGATAAATTGGTTTCCTTGGCTATGAAGATTTGACTGTTTTTTGTCACTTCCCACTCACAGTCGTCTTCCGCCGTATTCGGTCGGTGCTCATCCAGCAGGAGGTGTAAGAGTTGGCACGCTTTTGCCATCATCATTTCTGCCTTAGCTGCAGTCAATAAATGAGTCAGGTTTGAAACAGCAGATCTGTTTTTATATGTCAGATGCCCAAAAAGTCAAAAGGCACAAATGTCCAGGTCCTATGGACAGATTACCGGTATGTTGATTGACAGGAGTGGACATAATAAAATATCATCTTTATTCAAAGTTTATAATGCAGAACTAATTTTGCTCATGAGTTTCAGGTTCTTTTAAGCCATTTAAGCAAAAAATTAATATTTATACTTATATTTCCTGACATG
Source organism: Callopanchax toddi (assembly GCA_006937965.1). Taxonomy (NCBI): domain Eukaryota; kingdom Metazoa; phylum Chordata; class Actinopteri; order Cyprinodontiformes; family Nothobranchiidae; genus Callopanchax; species Callopanchax toddi. The sequence continues at coordinate 407,121 of SSNR01000216.1, forward strand.
CAGCCTGCTCCCGTCTCAGTGCTAAGCAGCGTGGTGATATGGGGTAATGAGGAGCTGGAGCGACAGCAAATGAGAGTGACAGAGTTTGTGTACAAAAGTGTTTTGCCTACTTTCACCTTTGATATACCTATAATTACCATTGGGTTTACCTTCAATGACTCAGTCACTAAGCCAATCTTTTAAATTGGATTCCTGCATAAAGCAGCTTTCCCTGCAGATTGGTATCCCTCACAGCTGCCTTATTACAATTTTATTCTATCCTCACTTCCCTCCTCTCGACTGCTGCTGCAGCTGAAGGATTTGCATAACGGAATGGCCACGAGGAAGGGGAAAAAAATCTATAGCTCAAAGTTTTGACAAAGCTTGACTGGTCTCATTTTGAACAATTTAATATGGTCGTCATGGTAACTCGTCTTTTTCTCCTAATTTTTTGTGGTGATGCAGCGATGGAACTGGGCTGATGGTTCCACCTCTTATCGAAATGAGGGGGCCTGGTGCTTTCTGACACAGCATATACACTCAGGCTGCAGAAATGAAGATGGAGAAGAATGAGATGAGAGGAAGAAGAGGAGCATCGTCTCTATAGGATGAGCTTTAGTATCAAAGCTGAGCCACAATGCAGCAGCAAACTAAAAAGGCAAAAAGCTTCCCTGGAACATTAACAGTCACTTGCTTCATTATTATTATTAATTATTTGATGCCAGTGGCGGCTGGTGAAATTTTTTGGGGGTGGGGCGCATTTTTGCAAGTCAGTTTTCAGATGCCCAAAACCCACATCTCACCACTAGATCAGGGAATGAAGCAAAATATTTTCATCTGACTGAACATGTTGCTGGTAAAAATCCCTACCACCAGTTCACTAATGTGGCGCTGTTAGGTCAAACACAGTTATAGCCTAATTCTACACATCAAACAGTAAAGAAATCATAACGTGTTCATAAGGAGACCTTAGAATAATATCAATATAATCAGATACAAATAATAATACAACAACCACAATGTGGTCACAACAGAGGTAAGAGTTTCAGGGGAAAAAATAACCTGACCAAAACAATGTCAAAACACAACTTAATATTCACATTGAAGTTTGCACATCTTTCTACTGAAAGCACAAACTCTGCTGATAAAACACTGGCTGTCAGCAGCAGCAGCAGCAGACTTCAGATCCTGAACACAAAATGTATTTATCTTCAATCCTGAAGGTCCACAGCCACACAGTGTAACAGCAAGAGGTGATTAAAAGAAGGTCAACTGAGATCAGATTACATCAAATATCTAGCGTCATCATGACTGATCTGGTCTGGTCTGAACCCACTTGGTACCGGATTTGATCCGATTAAAACCGGACCCATCTGGTACCAGAACTGCTTCGGTTCGGACTGGTTCTGGTCCAAAATGACCCTGGTACCGTTCCGAACCCGTCCAGTACCAGAACCGGTTCGGTTCGGACTGGTTCTGGTCCAAAATGACCCGATAAACCAGACCCTGGTAGCGGACGAGTCCGTTCCGAACCCGTCCGGTACCGGAACCGATTCGGTTCTGCTCGGTTCTGGTCAAAAATGACCCGGTACTGGATGAGTCCGTTCCGAACCGGGTCGGACCTGGACCTGTGGCTCCCACCACAGAAAGCTCAGCGCTCAAATACACCGCTGAGTGATTTAAA
>SSNR01000216.1:418305-434869 GCA_006937965.1 Callopanchax toddi
GGGGGGGGGGGGGGGGGGGGGGGGGAGGACAAAGCGACGAGATCAAGTGGAAATGTTCTCTGTTGGTTATTCGTCCTCCACTTGTCTTTCTGGCTCAAAAAGTGAATAACGATAACTCCATTTACTGTGAGAGCTGAGTGACAGTTTGTGATAACACCGTGATGGCTCCGTCCACCCTGGTGTCACACATCTGTCTCAAAGGAAAATCCGAGGTGTGAATGTGAACATACTGACCCTTGTGGATGTTTCAGCACCTCCCCTGGAACCCAGTTATTTTTCTGTTTAATGAACATCTGTATCTTCTCCACTGCCAGGTCCTTTTTACCAGATGTCTGCCATTTATTTTGTCCTCACTGCCTGATCCCACCTCAAATTTTAAAATTCTCACACAATGCAACACATTTTTGCCGCCTTTTTGGGGTCTGCTTCTCTTTATTTATGGTAAAAAATAATACACGTGTAATGACACAATTAGACAAGGCCACTCGATTCTGCCCGCTCTCTCATTGTGACACAGACATTGATGTTCTCTCCCCAGAGACTCGACTCACACAGAACAACAAAGGAACAAGCTGCTGCGCTGACCCACATGTTGTGTGTGTTTGACGGACATGCCATCGCCTGTGAATGTGACAAAGGAAACGATCAAGCACTTCCCATTGATAGGTTACTTTAGTTATTAATATTGCCACCTGGGTGAAGCTGTTACCTCACCAGGACACAACAAAAGGAGCATTACCTCACAGGGTCATAATGTGTGGATCCCAAGCCACGTGGCTTACTCAAAAAGACAGGAAGGTCACGTGGCCTTGAGGCAACAATTCTGTTTTTTTTAAACCACTGTTGTGTTTCTGTTGTTGGTGCAGTCTTTGTTGGCCCCCTTGCTTGTGTTGCCTCAGAATAACCAGTCACTTTCTGTTCAGCCGTTCATCTCTTGGCTCTGACATGAACAATTTCCTCTATTCAAAGTGAAAAAACAGATTATAACTGTCTCCTGTTGTTTATTACAAACTGAAGGCATTTTGCCAATGGGACTTCATCGACTGTCTCACCCTGTAATCCTGCTATCCTCCTGTGGAGTGTGTTTTATTAGCTGACCATATCTAGTAGAGGATATTTGATCTATATCTGCAGGATGCTGGGACATCCACATGAATTTCTGTGAGTACCACTGTGTTACTTTGGAGTTGTTGTCTCACTGAAGCCCTAAAACAGTCCCTCTGCATTTATGTGTGGGTATGATGTGCTTCACAATCCATCTGTGTGGTCCGATAGGACATAGTGAAAGATATTGGTCATCACTATCCTATTGCGCATCAGATTTTTTTAGGTTGATTGATGGGGTTTTCTGTGGCAGCAGAGTACACTGTGAGTTTTCTGTCAAGAAAAAAGTATGGTTTGTTTTTGGAAATCAATACAGAACATAGAAATGGGATTTTTAAGTTTACTGAACTGAGTAAAATAAACATATGACAATTTATACAACCCCAATTGTTTCATTAGCAAATAAAAGCTAATCAAGCAACATTTTATAGCTTATTGGAAACTATAAATTTAAATAACATATTTGTACTATTCTCAACAAGCCCCGCCCCCAAACCAAAGTACTCAATATCAGAGACACCAAAGAGAGCGTTATGCACCAGCTGCTGTTGACACCAGACAGACCTTTGGTGGTGGTGATGGTATAGTGTGAGCAGGTGAATGTCACTGTGCCCTGTTACCCATACTACCTGTATGACATCATTAATCCAGTCATTATTCTTATGCATGAGCAACACAGGCATAATTTCATCTTCATGGACGACAATGCTCCAACTCATTGGGGTCACATCATTAAGGAACGGCTGCTGGAGACTGGGGTACCTCAAATGGAGTGGCCTACACTTTCTCCAGACATGAATCCCATAGAAAACCTCGTAGAGGCTCGTAATTCTGTACCCAGGAACCTCAATGACCTGAGGATTGGCTTTCAAGAAGAATGGGATTCCGTGCCTCAGCAGACAAAAAGGTGACTTATGAACAGCACGAGATGTCATTGTCAAACTGTATTTGATGCTCAAGGTCACATGACGTTATTGAGACATTGACATTTTTTGTTGGGGTATACACACCAGTTGAGGAAATCACCATTGCATGCTTTTTCTTAAATGTCCTACTGTAGTGTGAAATTTGTGCATTTTTCATAAATGTCACCAGTTTGCCAAATATCTTACCATCTGTGAGCATGCATGTTAGGAGTTTTTTCACTTTTTTATCTCTACCATAAAGTTTTAACTCTCTTACAACATCCATTACAATTACATACACATCAATAATCAAATCAATAATGCAAATATTATCATGGCATCATTTAGTGACTTCTAGCAACTTTGAGGACATACTGTACTTTCTTTACTGAGGAGCTCAAATTTACCAACAAAAACCAACAGATATAATCACATATTTAATTGTTTCCATTTGTCATGTGTATATATGATCATGAGAACAAAATTTAATGTTTTACAGTTTAAATACCCAGAAAACATTTCAGCAAAAGTGTCATGCACACATGACATCATTTGCTTAAATGCCTCTGTTAGACTTGTATAAGTTAACATAAGGTTGGATCTAACTGAAAGGAATAGTAAGAAACCTGTTTTGTCCAAAAAGGAAATATAATCAATGCGGTGCACAAATAGAAAAGATGAGAACCAAATGACAAAAATACTGGTAAATAATGCAAACGGCAGAAGGAATTTCTCTCACTGGGCACAGAAAGTCACTTCAGTGGGCAGGAAACCTGAGAGTTTCTACCTCAGTAAGCTTCCTGCTTGGAGAATTTCTTCAGTCGTGACACCATTATCAGTTTTCTCTCTACAGTAGACACACACTGTAGCAGATGTCAAGACTCACCACGCTGTCCTCTTCTCTCCCCTCAGAAAGACCCACTCCTACTCCTCAGCAAACCCTGCTGGATGTCTTTGTTGTAAAGCCAGATTTACATGACACTAAGTGGGATTATAATGCACACAACCACAGGAGCCATAAATAGCTCTGATTGCAGGAACATTATGAGTATTAACAGTTTTTTATGCATTTTGCTTTCTAAAAAACATATATATTCTGATAAAGAAAATCAAAATGTGTGAGATTTCTTGTTATTGTCCTTAGATTTCATGGATTTATGATGTACTTATCGATAAATGATGAAAATGTTATGACAGCAGCAGGTGAGAGGACCAGTCAGTCGTAGCACAGAGTTTCAATTTTATCCTTGGTATTTAAAAAGTGGCAGGTGTCGTTTGTAGAGAAGTATAAAAAAATGGGTATTTGGTAACTTGTCAGGATGACTGACACTAAAGACAGTACTTAAAAACAGTGGCTGACAAAAGAACAATTTCACAGTGTTCAATTATACATTATTCAGCTGCTGTAGTGGAAGTGAGCTTTGCTTGAACGACATGCTGAAAATTTCACCTGGAAGCAGAATGAGACAGTCAAGATGATTTGCATTTTCCACCAACGCTGTTAACTTGTCAGCATTTGATGAGAGAATGAAAATAAACACCCAGGCTTTGATCTGTGTGGGGTTCTGATCAAAGTTGAGTAAAGGATCCAAAGAGGGTTTTAATTTCTTTTTTTGCTTATTACACTTTCAGTGAATCCCACTTTCTTGCATTGCACATGTTTTAAACAAGATCAAACGATCCTAAATTACATCTTTAAAGGGTCCAACACCTAACCCTAACCCTAACCCGAGATGACGTTACTATGTGCTTTACGGCAGGTGGAGCAACGGTCGTGGATTATCAATAATAATCAGATTTTATTTGCAGAGATGGCTCCAACACAAGTACATTTACTGGGGTTACTCTGCTCTTTCAAATACTCAACTATAAGGAGAGATTTATATGTAACAATGCAATGTAACCACAATACTGTTTCTATCTGTCTCTGTTACACAAAAGGCTCTAAATTTGCCACATAGGCAAAAATGGCTATTACAGGATAAACCGTCCGTTTGTGAATCAAACTAGAGACTATTACGCTGTTCATTTTTACACAAAAAGTAGGAAGCAAAGTAATATTTTTTCTTTGTTTCTGAACTCCCAATACTCATACATTCAAAAAAATGTCAAATACAACACCTTGTCTGATGACATCATTAGCTGAAAAGTTGGCAGGAGCAACAGCTGCAGGGAGGATTGATGACAGCTGAAAATCCACTTTTAGCCAGTAGGAGGCTACGCAGGAAAGTTACACAGTGTTGCTTTAAGAGAGTTGCAAGGTATTTGTTGACATTTAGACTTAATGCAAACTATTTAAGCTGGTAAAAATGAAAGATAATGCAACATTTTTCTTATAATTTCTTCATTAATATTATTATAATGATTAACCTTTTTGTTTTGAAGGTTGTAGTTTAAACTTGAAAAAAAAAATGTAGTTCCAGTTTATAAACTAGAGAGCTGAGGGCAGAGAAAACCAGTATCCCATGGGCTGTGAATGCTTGTGACTGGTTGGTAACACAATTGCAATAAAACGTGTTAAATCTCAGTTAGATTCACACTGAAGTGATACATATAAAACACTTTGTGAGAAGTTTATAAAATGTTTGGGTCATTTAGTGCATGTTACAAAATTACAAACAAGTTCTGACATTCAGTATTTTTTTGTTCTAGTTTTATTCACGTCTGTAGAATTTAGAGTCACCAATTGACCTAATATAACTGTTTTTGGGTTGTGGGAGGAAGACAAGAGTTCCCGGAGAAAAAACTGCATGCAAAGTTTGTTCCCTCTTTTATTTGCAATTTGGTCCTAGTTACTTCCAGAGTTGCATCACACTTCTTGCACTTTCTGACTCAGCAAAGATGAATTGAAATGGGTTACCGATGTCTCTGTGACTCTTCTAAGAAGAAATTCTTCATGCAGATGTATGGTCAAAATGTTTGTAAAACAAGAGCAAAACCTCACAACATTTGCAAAATATGAAAAACAAAAAATAGGACAACCTGTGCAAATATTTTGGGACATTTAAGATCTTTTTTGTGAATGTTGCTTGCATTGTGTGTTAAGCTACTGGCTTAAGTTAGACCGTGTTACATAAATCTCTTGCAAATATTCAGTTAAAATTGCATGCACAAACATTTTTGAAATATAGTAAAACAGTATTTACTTGGCTAAAATCATTTAGTCAGACTTTTGTATAGAAAACCTGCATATGTCGATGTAATGTGCTCAAGAAGAAAACTCTTTCTCTGAGCAACTTTATCTTCAGGAAACATGAACTTGACGCCGTCACACAGAGAAAAGAAACTTTCTCATTCAGAGTTAAAGTGTACAACTCATTTACTCTGAGGTGACTGATTTAGTAGTAAACAACACATTCCTATTCAGACACACACTTCTGTAACGATGTGCAGACATGAGTCCTGGACCCCCCCGCTGTGTACCTGCGTAGCTCAGATGTAGGCTACACACAGTCCCACAAGCTGCCTGTGATCTATACATAGAAGTGAGACAAACAGCGAAAGCTAACTTTGATGGAGGGTTGTTTCATGTTTGCCAAGAATAACAAACACTGCCTTTGTTTTCCTTCTTTTAAGCTTCCTTTTTAGTTTCGATCCCTTCATTTCCATCCTCTTCTCCTAGGAGGTGAAGAAAATTCTTTCCCTCCTTCCTTTGTTTCGTTCCCTTTCCTCGTTTCCATTAAGGCTTGTTTTATTCTGGGTTAAAACAGTCTGGCCCATCAACATCGTGACTGTGCAACAGAACCTGTGATTAGCTGAAGCAAAATGTCTCGGATTATAAAAGTAGAGAGAGTAAATAAAACATAAGTCACTCTTTGATCGTTTCTAAATTACAAACTTTGTGTTCTTTCATTTCAAATCCCCAAATACAGACAATTTGTCCTGAACTGATTAAAAGAACAAATTTGCAGTTTTGCTAATTACATCTGACATTTCTGTCTAAATCTTAAAAGGTAATTAAACGTATTCACTGGAATGTGACGCTTTAATTAACCTGTTTTTCCTTTTACGGTGCATTTTTTAATAAAATGTAGTCTGGCCCACTCAGTCAACACAACATCCATCCATCCATCCATCCATCCATCCATCCATCCATCCATCCATCCATCCATCCTCTTATCCAAGGTCAGGTCATGGAGATAATAGATCCAAATGAATATCCAGACACCACTCTCCACAAAAACACTTCAGTGACTACTGGGAATCCCAAAGCGTTCCCACCAGAGGGTTCTGGGTCAACCTGAGGGGTCTTCTCCTCATAGGTTTTACCAGCATGCATCAGATGTCTGAACAATCTCAACTCCTTTCAAAGCAGAGGAGATGCTCCTGGACTCTGAGCTCCCCAGATGATGAAGCTCTTTTCCTTACTGAGGCTGAACCCTGCCACCCTATGAAGGATGGTCATTTCAGCCACTTGTATCTGGAATCTTATTTCTCTGATAATTAAGATCTCATGAGCGTCGGTGAGGGTTAGAACATAGACAGAACAGTAAGTTTAGAGCTTTGCTTTTTGGCTTGGCTATCCCCCCCATCACAACAGATCTGCACTAATTATTTTGGCTGTAGCACTGACACGTTAGTCTAACTGTCAGGTGTCAAAACACTTGAATTCCTCGGCTTGATGCAGTGACACTCCCAAATCAGAAGCAGCACTTCACCTTATATCTGGTTGAGAACCTCGACCTCACAGACTGACACATTTTTTAAAATCAGGTAAGAGAACAATATACAAGCTCTCTACAGCTACACATTATAAAATACAGCTCCTCTGATCCACTGCATTTGAATGGCCTGTTGTTAAATGAGACTATATTTTTGACTCCCATGAGCAGGTAGAGGAAATGAGCGAGAGTGAGAGCATTTTGTTGACTTATGCGTGACAACAGCATGACACATGAACTGGGTGGGGGAAGTAATGGAACTGAAGCATGTCTGCCTGCAGACCCACACTAATAGGGTCAACAGAAGTTAAAATAACAAAACTATTTCAAACACAAATATATTTTGAGACAACATTCGATTCTCATTGTTTTGTTTTTGTTTTTTGGGAGTTTTTACAGTTTTTTTGTTAAACGTGGAGTGGAGAAACAGTTGCTGAACAATAACCCAGTGCTTATTGTTGCTTTGGGCTACTTCCCTGAGGCTATAGCTTCATCCAGCAAAACACACACACACACACACACACACACACACATAGCAATATTCTGTTGTTGTATCAATGACTAACTGATAAGGGAAATAGCTGAGACAGCAGAATCGACACTTTGAGACTAAAAACGTATTTTCTACAAGTTTTTAAGGTTATATTAGAAATAAAGTTATTGAACCTGACGTTACAATATAAAGATTTAGACTGGAACACATCTGAAAGGTTCAAATAAAAAAATGTAACTATACTTTGTGTAAAAGTTAAAAAAAATAACTGTCATAAATTGATATACAGTAAGAAGTATAATATGAGCTAAAACAGTTTGTGTTTTCAGGATACCCTTGTTTAGCTTTTAAGCAGCCCAGTGATATTTGGGTTTGCACGTATTTGCTACAGTTAGTTGATGGGTTAGGAGTTGAACACATTGGGAACTGCTGGTCTAGCTGAAACCCAGTGGGCAAACACCCACAAGTTCCTTAATTTAGTGAAGAAACAAAGTAAAGTAGCAACTCATATCCTGCAATAGCTTTTGCTGTAAAGCTTTGAGAAGATGGAGAATTCAAACTGAGGCAGACAAACCTGCAAAGCCATCTTGTTTTTTTTTTTTTTTTTGGCTTAACGTTACGTTTTGAACATGCCTAAGGCATAAACTGAATGTTCAGCTTTCAAGCACACACAGGAATTTCAGTCAATCTTGCAGGTTGTTTACTGTCAACAGGTTTCACAAGGTCAGTGAAAAGTGGACCTACCGTCATGCGTCCTGTATGCAGGTATTGCCTAAATGCAAATCCTTCTGAGCAGGATCATCCTCTCAAAAACAAACTGAATTGTACTATACATGAAGAAAAATTTAAAAGTCACTCTAATCCATGTATTTGCACATATTACTCACATTTGCATACAACATCCTGTCTATGCATTTACCCAAAATCATGCAAACTCCCCCATCTCCCATCACTCAGTCAGGGGTAGCTCTGGAGAGAGGGTTTGATTTCCAAAACGAGGCCAGATTAAACACAATCAACAACAATAACAGCAGTAGCCAGCTCCAGCATATGGCTGGAAAATCTAAAATGCATTCATGCATCAAAAGAAAAACTAGATTTCCATGATTATTATGAACAGAGTGTGACTGCTTCAGGGGCTCATTTTAGAAACTATTATTTCCAATAGACAACAGATTGGGCCAAGTGATGTGTGGAAAGTGAAATGAAAATATATGCTAATAGGGTTATAGACTGTAATATACAAAGAATAGACATTCAGACGGTCAAACATTAGTGACTTTCACACTTGTCCTGCTTTCTATTAATCTGTCTGTACCTAAACCTGTCAGTGGTGTGTGTGAGGATCTTTCCCTGGAGATAATTTTAGCATTCAGCAAAGAGATGTATCGCTTTCAATACAGCACAAGTGTGAACTGCAGCAGCCATAACAACAGGCAAAATGCACGGCAGAAATTCTATAGATCGTATAAAGAAATAAATACCTAAGCGCACATTGAAGCTTTAATTCAGCGTTTTCACAGCGTCCGGAACAGATGAATGAAGGAAAACAGATTAAAGCTTTAGAGCTGCACCTAAAGAGCCACAAAAATTACAAAAGTACATTCAGCTGCTCCAATTGCTGCCATTTTCTTTAGAATAACAGCATGTTTTTTAGCTTATAGGACATTTTAGGGCACAGCATGCCATCTTGACACATGAAACTTTAGAGAAACTTCCATTTAGCATTGCATGCCACTATAAAAGCTTATGACAGCATGAATTTGTTAGAAGATATACACTTCATCAGTAAAAGTTCTCTCATTTTTCCACAAGTAGCAAATACTGCATGCAAAACAATGGATTTTCTGCCATTTTCATGGACTGAATGCAGCCTGAGGACATTAATGTGATCAGTGTTTGTAGGACTTAAAGCTACTTGAGGTAATCTGCAAATAAGCTAGGTATAGCTAGCTAGCTTACACATGGTCCCAGAACTCTCGCCCCTCCCGTCGGCTATAATCTCGTGTTTGCTCGTGTGCTTGTGTTTCAATAAAAATGGATGGTGAATTTGTATTTCATTTGCTCAAAATATTAAAATAAAAATTGAAGTGTTTGTTAGTTTGAAATCATTTTAAAATTTAAAACTACAAAAAAAAAAAAAAAAGCTGTGGTGGTTTAAAGCATTCTGATGAGGCTGGTTCATCAGCACAGACAGCAGTGTCACAACCGACAGAGAAAACTTAAGTTAGTGTTTGTTCATTTGGTTTGTACTATTATTAGATTATGAATATAACATCACTGACTGTTCTCCGTACTGCTAAGCACAAGGCACCATGTTGTTTTTTGTTGTTGCTCTATGTAAATATGTATATACGGCTGATGTTTATTCATTTTTAGAAAGCTAAACTCACCTGATGGGGGGTGTCATCATAATCATATTCCAGCTCCATCACAGTCGCTGCATCAGCTGTTATCAACAGCAGCAGTTTTTTCATTTAAGGTCTTGTGTTGCTGTCAGTTTTTGGCCTGATTTACATGGTTGCTCTCTAGTTATCTCACCAAAACCTGGACTTGAGGCTTGTGGTTTCAAATACTTCCAACCAGATTCTGGATCAGAGCAGATCTTTTCCTCAGAGAAATGTTAAACACTCATAAAGTGCTGGCCGTCCAGCAAGAATCCACTTTTTAAAAAAGTTTTTATCAGGTTGAAAACCTTAAAAATGACAGTTGTTTCTTATTTTTATTATTTGTACTAATAAGAATGCTACTGACTACTTGGATCTGACATCTCTCTGATCTAGTTGTAGCTTGTATATTTGGTAGAATATGTGAATTTTGTTTTTTTATTACTGGTATTTAAAAAAAAAATGAGTAATTACCCTCAATTTCAAACAGAATTAACCTAAAATGTTCATCCTTATTCATAAAATGTTTTTTTTATTCCTGGTAATATAATAAACATAATGCTTGATATATTGATTTCACACATATGCAAGATTCAATAACAAGAAAATAAATGTACTAAAAGCTTCTCAAATTACTCATTTATTACCTCCATCATTATTACCATTGAAGAGGGGGGTGATGGGTGTTAATGGCAGGGCTCAGATGGAGATTAGTTATTTTATGATACTGTTATTTTTATGATAGCATTGTTATACCCTTTTATATACTCCAGTCCATTCAACTGCAGGGGAAATACGAGAGAGAAAAACTGCCAGTCTTTACTTTTACTTTAAGGTCTCGGAGCCTAATTAGCTTGTTAAGGCTAATACTTGTTCACAGCCATCATCAGAAAAGGCCAGGGCAATGCAAATGTCAAGGCATTATAAATACTCTAATCTCTCCATTTTTTAAAAACAATTGGCTTTTATAGACTGCTTCAAGTGACTGCTTCTGACATCAATTTATCATCTTTACCTTTTGTCCATAAAGTATCCAGTTATCCTTCACTACTATAGTCACTGTGTTCAGGTTCTTTCAGCAGTGTTACTTCCATACTTGTTATCTTACATTGAGCCATTTATTTAGGCCTGCATCTCTGCAGCGTAATGTGCAGCATGTCAGAGGCCAGCCTTTGAGTTATGATTATTTCAACCACAGGGGAGTTTAAGGTGTTGGATTTAGGGTGCAAGGCATGTCTCATTTATCCTTCAGCTGTCAGAACCCCCCTCCAGAGGCCCAGCCTCCGCTGACTGACAGGTGTTAGTAATGACTGCAGTTCAGAGGTCATGAGTCAACATAAGCACAGAGGCCAAGCACAGCTGCATGCAACCTTTGATACACAAAACTCCCTGAGGATTTGCTTATTTAGATAGAGGGAATGGCCACTATAGTGCCTGTAGACAGAGTTTTTAATTAATAGCAACATTTGCATTATTATGCTGAATCATTAATGCATATAGTGTTGTTTGGGTTTCATTATTTTTTTAAAATAAATTCAATTTAAAGCTCAGTATTACAATAAAAAATATGCCGTCAATCTTTTTTTATTTGTCATGAAGTGTGTGCTCTCCTCCAGTGCGGCATTAAATATAAGAGAGGGAAACTTGAAAGCAGGATGAAGAACACTGAGGGTGGAGAAGGGGACGGAGCTTGTTATGGCACTGTGCATTCCAGAAAGGGAAAGATCAGCCTGCAGGCTCTTGGCAGCTGACAGCAGCTGCATTTTTAAGCCTTATGAGAACGGCTGCACTGGTTGAGACGGTAAGTGGAAAGGACAGTAGAAAGAAAGCCAGACTTGGGAATGGGATGGAGACATCCAGAGGGACTTTGTTATCATTTGGCATTCCTCTTCTCCTTTCATCACTTCAGATCATGCCTCAGATGTGGGTGACGAGGGAATACTGAAGTATCAAGGGGAAGGAGTAGTCGCTAGAGTCGGAATGAATTGTGTTTTAGGTAGATGCATTTTTGAAGTGCATTGAAGTTCTGACAGCACCAACCCTCCTTCCCTCTACCCTTCTTCATTCAGGGTTTTTAACCAACAATAGCATCTTATCTGGGATAATTGGTATTAAGGAGGATTTTCTGCTTTTAATAATAAGAAAATAAATTCCTAATATTACGACAGTCAAGAGGAAGTTGCTGCTTGGAGCAACAATAAGGGGGCAGTATAAGTTCATTGCCATGGGATTGGAGGCCAAAACAACACAATGTTGTGTGACAGAAGTGGTGGGTCAAATAACCTCAAAATAATGTCACAGCATCTCAAGAATCATTGCAATGATAACAATGTAACATAAAAACAGTGAACACTTTGTGACTGCAGCTTGCATGTAGCAGTTGCTTTTATTTTATTCTTCCTAATCTCTTAATGATGACAGCTTGAATCTATTGCTACAAAAACCCTGGAACATCAGCCTCATAGTGCAAGTCAATTACAGTAACAATTCTGGGTTGTTTCCCTTTAAAGTCATCTGAAAAAAGTATAACAAATTCATCAAATAGTTTTTGAAATCATCTGAGATTGCAATTCTTAGGGAGTCTGCACAATACAATGTAACCTAATAAAAATGACTTTGAATTAAAAATACAAATGTAAACCAAGGACTGTCAAAAAACAAAAAAAAAAAAAAAAACTGAATGGGCATGAAACCCTTAATCAATCAAAATCCAATGTAATAAAAGTTTTTTCGTAAACTCCTTCATCCTGTTACCATTCAAAACGCAACTATTAATTAATTGAGTCCCTTTTTTACCTTCTAAACGGCACATAATCGGCCACTTGTGGCGTTTCTCATGTACCTTCATTGCCCACTTTTGCTTGCAAGTGATTAAATATATTTGTTTTTCTATCTTTGCCAGTTTAGCTTATGCTTTATTACTGGTCTATCTTCTTATTTCAAACTGCTTTAACATTGTTGAAGTATAGCCTCAATGTTTATAAATGAAATTTAAAAAAAGGCAAACACAATTCAAACTTTGATTCTTGACATGCTGTTGTGCAGGAATTGTAAATGTAAAGCATAATGTTGTCATATCATTGAAACTGGCAGATGACATTTTTGATGTGTCATTATGGATGGTGTGACACGGCACAGATTGAGCAGATTTGTCTGCAAAGTGAGTCATGTGTGTCTGCCGTCATGGTAGATTATGTTGTTTACCCTGACTCGGTGTTTGATTATCCTTACCATAAGAATCTATTTCAATTTTCAGATTCAAGCTGTTATTTATTTATTTATTAAACCTTACAATGTATTTAATATTTAATTCCAAACTATGTGAGCTTGTTTGTGTTTGCTACAGCAATGACAAAAAGGTCTGTGCCAGTGAATGCTATATCAGTCGTGTGGGTTTAATGGCTGGTGACCATCTGATAGTGCTGATGGCGAGCACTGCTTAACATCAAGTATTGGGTAAACTTGACAGAGGTGGAACATGTGAAACAGGACTTTCCTATAATGCATATTTTAAATACATCTAAAATATTTGTGTAATATTTAAAGCTTTCAATATGGACTGGGGTGATAAAAGCTTAAAAAATGGACTTCTCAAGAAGAATTTCATTAGAAAAGTGTGATGAGATGTTACATAAATAACGTAGGTTTGTAAAAGTGATTTGCTACTTAGTTCAACCTAAAAAATACACCTCATAATACCATCACCACGACTCAAGGATCCATACAGAATCACATTGCATCACTCTTAATAAAGGTTGGTCAATGCACATTTTTGGCCCAGTCTGAACTGAACTGGTAAGGGCAGCGATGTGTTACGTCGCAGTAACAGGCACAGCCTAGAGTTCATATGGATGCGGAAGTTCTTTGTCTGGAAAATTGACTGACAATCTCTGGGACAGAACCCCTTCTCCTCCTTCAGCTATCGTGGGTTAAAAAAATACACCCATAGGTGTCGATAGCTAACACATTTCTGGGTTTAGTTTAGATATTTCCACCATTCAAGGCAGCGTGTAGTGTTGATCACTCTAGAAGGCGCTCTATAAATACAGGCCATTTACCATCCAAGACCTTATCCAATCACAGGACTTGTTCAAATCAACAAAACATCAGGCCAGCTAGCTGAGTTGAGAGCTGATTGGCTATTGCAGCTGGCAGTATCTATTCTATTACAGTGGACAGCGGACTGCTCTGTTGATTCTGAAGCCCTTAGGGCAAACTTCACAAAGTCTGACAACACAAGCTAGCTGAAATCTGATTGGATAAAATAAGCGGCACAACAAAGTGGCTATAAAATGACAAAGAGAACATACCAGGGAGAATAATTTTATTTAGAACATCCATCCATCCATCCATTTTCTGTAGCCGCTTATTCCTCCACAGAGGGTCGCGGGGCAGCTGGTGCCTAACTCCAGCGGTCAAGGGGCGAGAGGCGGGGGACACCCTGGACAGGTCGCCAGTCCATCGCAGGGCCACACAGAGACGAACGAGACAAACAACCACACACCCACTCACACCTAAGGACAATTTACCAGCCCAATTAGCCTGACAATGGAAAGCATGTTTACTTTTCTCAGATAAGTTTTCTGTGTAAGTTTAGGCCAACAGGCCTCGCTGGCTCTGACGGCCCACTACTGCTTTCTACGAAACCTAAAATTTATATATTCAAGATTACCACACAGATTTTTAAAAACCAATGACATCAACATCTTGTAGGAATTATGTTTTTTCTTTATTTTTGAGACAACCTAACCTTATAAAATGTTACTTTTTGCGCTCTGAAATATTGTATAGCAAAGTTTTAGTGACCTTCAGTGGAAGTGTCTTATAATTCAGTCCACGATTAGGCCTAGTTGCCTGTCATTTATCTATGTTTCAGTCGGAGTCAAAATTCTGTGCAAATCACTGTCAAAAATGAGAGCACAAACTAAATGGCAGTACATATCACCGATAGCTTCTGTCACTACCATCCACCTACTTTCTATGAAGTGAACAGAGGACAGTGAATTCCTACGAGGACAGCTCAGAGAAGGGACGTATAGATGGATGCTTGCCTGCAGCAATTACTCTAACTGAGACTGCGTGTCTGTTTTGGTTGTTACCACACACTGAGGCTGTTGTGTCCCTCTCCGCTGTCTTTATCAACCGATCGACTCTCCCCAGAGAGCCACTTAGTCGGACCTCCATCCAGCCTCTTGAGTTACAGCTCACCCACACACACATGCTCCCGTCAAGAGGAGCTGCCATCTGGGCAGGCTCATATTCACAAACATACACACCCATAAGAGCTAACAAATACACATTAAAACGCTACAAAAATGTGAAAGCACATATAGTGTTGACCCTAAGAGGCCAGACTGCTTCTACAGAAGATATGAATCACTGCTTCAGACTAACTGAATTATAGCTACAGCCACCCCATGTTAAATGTGAGGAATGACTGGAAAAGTGCAAATTTCCGTTCTTGCATTTCTAGTAATAAAATGCTTTAAAAATTGTAAAGGATTAGACCAAATATAAAAAATAGTTCATGCTTGATATCCATGCTGACATGTAATGGATAGTGTATTAGGAACAAAAGGACACCACAAAAATAAATAAAAACTAAAATCATAAACTTACAGAGGGCTTAATTTGAAGTCACTAAGAAATGTAACAACTGAGGTGCTTTAAGCGCGTGTGAGCATCCGGGGCCATACCAACTGGCAACCGGCCCAGACCGGATCAGCCGAAAGTTACCATCGACCCATTGGGCAAATGCAGGTGGCCCGATGACCAATCCAATGGTACCAACCGATAGTGACAATGACCCTATGGTAGACAGTTATCCCACAGAATCTTCTGTAAAACAGTGGCAGACCCACACACACAACCCGGAGACGACCTCCCGTAGTGGGTCGATCATAGTGATGTGATGTTCATGAACGAGTTGAATCTTTTGAACCGCTCTTCAATGTGAACAAGGAGAATCGATTTCCCCCACAGATCACAACATGCCTGATAGGTGAGTTATTGTAAGTCGCTTTGGATAAAAGAATCTGATAAATGAATAAAAACACACTTCTCCTTTTGCCTTTAGAACTGCCTAAATTCTTCATGTCACAGAACCAACAAGATGTTGGAAACATTCCTCAGATTTTTTAGCCCAAACTGATATGATAGCATCACACAGGATCACATGTGGTGTGCCCCAGGGTTCAGTTTTAGGCCCAGTGCTTTTTAACCTCTGCTTCCTCTTGGCAGCGTCATCAGAAGACACGGAGTTCATTTTCACAGTTATGCTGATGACACACAGCTGTACATCTCTGTGTCTCCTGATGACACACGGCCAGTGGAAGTACTTTTTAACTGTATTTCAGACATCAAATCCTGAATGGCAGAAAACTTTCTCCAGCTCAACCGGGACAAAACTGAGGTTTTAGTCATCGGTCCTGAGGCTCAGAGAGAGAAACTTTTACCAAAACTACAATCACTGTCTATGAATCCTTCTGTACAAGTGAAGAACCTGGGCGTGATTTTTGACTCTGAGCTGACTTTTATCCCTCACATTAAAAACGTTACTAAGATAGGTTTTTATTACCTAAAGAACATCGCCAGAGTCCGCCCCATTCTCTCTCAGGCCAACACAGAGACACTGATGCTTTTATCACCAGTAGAATGGACTACTGTAATGCCCTGCTTTCTGGTCTTCCCAAAAAGAGTATCGCAGGTCTACAACTCTTACAAAATTCAGCAGCACGTGTCCTGACAAAGACCAGGAGGCGGGAGCACATTACACCCATCCTGAAGTCTTTGCATTGGTTACCTGTGTGTTTTAGGATCTATTTTAAGGTTCTTTTAATGGTTTTTAAGTGTCTTAATGGTCTTTGGCCTTCTTATCTCTCAGAATTGCTTTTACCGTATGAACCTCTGCGGTCTCTGCGCTCCTCTGGCAGCCGTCTGCTTGTCATCCCTAAAGTTAGAACGCATACTCACGGCGAGGAGTCTTTTTATTATTATGGCCCTCACCTCTGGAAC